>BLSH010360002.1:317924-333009 GCA_018402905.1 Glandirana rugosa | reverse complement strand
GTGAACTGCATCAGTCCAAGGCGCTCACATGTTGAACCCGATAAGAGCGGTTTCTGATCGGCTTCAACAATCTCAAAGTTCAGTTTGTGTATACAATGAGGTATGCTGCATTCTGTTTGGAAAAGCCCCAATCATTCCATTAATTTCTCTTAGTACAACTTTAGTTTGGTGCTACTAGGCTGAAAGGGGTGCTCTGGGTGCCAGTTTCATGTTTTTCCTTTAACCATTTCAGCCCCGGAAGGATTTCCCACTTTAGGACCAGAGCACTTTTTGCAATTTGGCACTGCGTTGCTTTAACTGAGAATTGCGCGGTCGTGCGACGTTGTACCCAAACAAAATTTGCGTCCTTTTTTTTTCCACAAATAGAGCTTTCTTTTGGTGGTATTTGATCCCCTCTGCGTCATTTCTGATCGCCGCTATAAACAAAAGAGGAGCGACAATTTTGCAAAAAAACCCAAATTTCTTACTTTTTGCTAAAATACAAATAAAAAAAATATATAAAAAAACATTTTTTTCCATCGGTTTTGGCCGATTTATATTCTTCCTCATATTTTTGGTAAAAAAAACACGCAATCGGCGTTTATTGATTGGTTTGCGCAAAAGTTGCCGCGTTTACGGATGATGAGAATTCATTTCTGGGTTTTTTAAAATTATTTACTAGTAATGGCGGCGATCTGCGATATTTAGCGGTACTGCGATATTGGGGCGGACATGTCGGTCCGTTTTGATACTCTTTTGGGACCATTAGCATTTATACAGCGATCAGTGCTAAAGAAATGCATTGATTACTGTGTAAATGCCATTGGCAGTGAAGGGGTTAACCTGTAGGGGGCGCTCTAAGGGTTAACTGTGTTCCCTGGACGTGTTCTAACTGTGTGTGGACTGCCCTGGCTGGGGAAAGGGGATGATCACGGCTTCCATATACAGGAAGCCTGTGATCACCGCCCTTCCCCCTCTATGAGAACGGAGATCTGTGTTTACTTACACGGAGCTCCGTTCTCTCACTGCGGGGGGGGCCATCGCGGGTAGCCGGCGGTGATCGAGTCCGCCCTACCTGCTCCCTGGCACCCCCTGAACACAGTGAGTGCGCGAGCGCGCCTCCGGTGGCGCGCGCTCACAATACTAGTAATCGTGGTCGCCGTCAGGTGACGGCGTTTTGCGATAACGAGCCACCTTGCCGCTGTCATGCTGCGGCAAGTGATTAAACTCATGACATCACACGTTGCACCCAAATCCAGCTGGCAGGGTTGGATTATATTTAATCTGAGGTATACAAACCATTTTATGCCCTTTGTGTTTACAGCACTAATGCATTGAGGAGTAAACCTTATCAGTGCTAAGCAGGTGTGCGTCCTCCGGATCTGACATTTGCTCAATTGTGTGCAGCTTTCTTGTTTCCATGTTACTGGAGAGACACACTCTTGCAAAGGGAAGAGCCGGGTGACGTCACTTCCGGCCGCGGCCGAGAACGGAAGTCTCTGATTTTATCGATGTTGATTGCTAATTTCTATGTAAGTTACTACTTTTAAATAAAAATGATGTTTTGGATTACTGCGCTATGGAGATTCTGTCTACTTTTACATGATCTGGAATTGAGGAGAGTGAGAGGGTCAGTACAAGAATGGAGACAACACAGGAGAAGCAAGCTGCTTATTTACTATCTGCAGCCAAGACCCTTGCTGGATTTGCCTGGTCATCATTCCGATAGAGGAAAGAGGAGTGGAGATTGCTATTGAGGACCATTTTGACAGATTTATTATGCATTATTAGACCCGTTGGGGTCTTCACCTAAGGTGAGAGGCTGGGGCACACCCCGTGTGGATTGCGAGAGGTGGAAGCAAGTGAGATTGCACTACCCAGAGTTTTTTCTGCACTGGGACACTTTATTTGATTGCATATCTTTGCACGGTTCTTTTTTTGCACATTTGAAGAGACTAATTTGCACATTTTTCTAGCACTCTTTTTGCACTTTAATACCATGGACATATTTTGGACAGTATGTTTGCTAATTTAAGCATTTTTTATATATGATTTTTTTGTTGGAAATATTTTATGCACATAATTTTTGCACATTTCAATATTATACCTATTAGTTTACACTATTGATAAACTTTCAGCTACGTTTATACGGCCCCTTTCACACGGACGGCTGTTCTGCCACTGCTAAAAACATGTTTTGTTATTTTGAAATTCCAAGGCTCCAGGCACAACGATCACTTGCAGTTGTACATTGCGATTAGCTGCGTTTATGTGCGTTTACATGCAGCTGCGTTTAGCTGCAGTGGAACATTCTTGACATTTCTGATGTGCTTTCTGTTGATTTTCTTTGCTTGTTGCTGCTGCTATCTGCAGGTGACACAGTGCACTGCGATTACCTGCAGTTATGTGCAAATAAGCTGCAATACATCGTTCCTGGGCGCAGTCACATCTATTTTTTCTAATCGCACAAAACCTTCTGTAATGAAACCGTTGCTAAATGCAGAGTGTGAATGGGGCTATAGGAAAGCATTATGAGTATAGCTGTGGTAGATAACTTCATCTATCTGCAGCTGAAAGCTGAATTCTATCCGCCCGTGTGAAAGGGGCCTAAAGCCTCATACACACGGGCATTTTTTTTGACGCCACATTTTTGGCCGTTTTTTACAACTCTCCATGTTATTCAATGGCCCCCTAAAAACACTGCCGATTTTGAGCAGTAGAGGGCGTCAGCGTAAGTGTATACAAAAATGTTTTGCCTTTCATTTAAATTTTAAACTGAATAAGTTGTTTTACAAGGTGATTGTTTACAATCACTTTAAACCAGACCAGCACTCTGTATTCTCTTGTCTGTATAGCAGGAGCAACAGTCCTGTGAGCCACCAGACTTCCTGAGAGGTTCAAGCTTGTCCTTTGCTTCTCTAGAACTCTTCCTGCAGCAGAAGTTCACCCGTAGTACTCCTGGCCAGGATCCAGCTTCACTCCTCCTAAGCAGAGAAAGCTTCAGGCC
The DNA here is from genome assembly GCA_018402905.1 of Glandirana rugosa. Taxonomy (NCBI): domain Eukaryota; kingdom Metazoa; phylum Chordata; class Amphibia; order Anura; family Ranidae; genus Glandirana; species Glandirana rugosa. The sequence goes on along the minus strand of BLSH010360002.1, from coordinate 330,023 downwards.
CCAGAATTGGACGTACCTTTCCTAGTGACCCTTGTTCTCCTCAGGTAGCAGGCCTGCAAAGTCAGGATCAAAAGTACACATGTCCTCCCCAGGCAAACCCGGGAGACATGAGAGCTTTCAGAAGGTTCCCCAAAATATTTATACCTTTCCTTTACATGCACTTGTGGGCGGGGCTTAGGTGCCTGTGTGGGGGACAAGTGGAATTGCACTTGCTAATGCCTGAACTTCAGACTGGAAGCTGTGGTCACGTGACAGTCAGCATTAAGGTGCTTAGAAGCGAACTGCAATGACACTGTAACTCCTTACTTTCTGTGCTAAATCCGATACACCGATGGTACTTGTACACTTCAGACACTCTAGAGGACACCACCAGGTGTGCAGCATTTTGGGGCCAGTACAGCTGAGCCTGTGCTGGGCTCCACCAATCCAGCAGCTCATGTCACCTCTCTCCCAGTAACACATCTTATCATTGCTACGGGATACAGGAAATGCTCTCTTTCTCCAACCTCCTCCAGCTCTGTTCTCCCAAGGCCCCTCTACATACTCTTTCCAGGCTGGGTCCCTAGGCACTCTGTGCTGTGGGTCCAGGCCCAGAAAGTGGGAAACCGGCTGCTAGTGGAGGTGCCAAGCACCTAATCCCCTCCACTACCAGAGGAACCATCAATCTTGCCCATCACAGTCTCCTGGCTAACTTGCTTGAGACACTGTAGTCCTTAGCAACAACACACTACCTTCCTCTGGACAGTACTCTGTATGGTAGACCCATGTATGTATGAATCTTCCTCTAGCTCAGTCTCCATCTTGTGTTGCAAGCCCTGTCCTTTAGACATGCACCCCTTTAACAGATTTCAGACTAGGAGAAGCAAGTAAACAAATAAATCCTTTACTAAGGTAGTTGCTGATAACAGTAGAGTTCTCAAAGCTGTTTGAACATCGTTTCTGTACAGAGCTCTTTTAACATACATAGAGTGTCCATACCTATATGGTTCACCTGTAGGGAGGCAGTAACCCAGCTGAAAATGGCAGGTAAAACATTAGCCCTTACAGCCTGGTTACCCCCAGCTCTCAGGTCACTCCAAGGACACAGGAAACATACAAACATTACAACATTTGGCACCTGGTTGGCTCAGCTAACACGGGGAAATTAGCTCAACCAGGGAAAAAAGTTCTTATACAGGCAGACACATGAAACCCTTGTAAGCACCTGTCTACACACTAGCATCCTAATAGTTGGCCAGGGAGATATAGATACTCATAACTGAGGCTACTGCATCTTCCCACGCTATTGCCAGGGACACTCCCCAGCAGCAGGCAGAAAGATACTAAATCTAGGGCAGTGGTCTCCAAACTGTGGCCCTTTGCTTGCCTTGAGGTGCTATTCCTCCAACTGATACCATAGATGGGCACTATTCCTCCCACTGACACCAGCGTTGTGGTACCATTCCTTCCAATAACATCAATGATGAAGCACCATTCCTTCCACTGACACCAGCATTGGTGCACTATTCCTCCCACTGGCACCAGCGTTAGGGTACTCTTCCTCCCACTGACAGTCTGACACCAGCGATGGGGCACCACTCCTCCCACTGACACCAGCGATAGGGCACTATTCCTCCCACTGACACCAGCATTGAGGCACTATTCCTCCCACAGACACCAGTGATGGGGTACTATTCCTCCCATTGATACCAATGAATGGGCACTATTCCTCCCACTATCACCAATGATGGAACACTATTCCTCCCATTGATATCAATGAATGGGCACTATTCCTCCCACTGGCACCAGCGTTAGGGCACTCTTCCTCCCACTGACAGTCTGACACCAGCGATGGGGCACCACTCCTCCCACTGACACCAGCGATAGGGCACTATTCCTCCCACTGACACCAGCATTGAGGCACTATTCCTCCCACAGACACCAGTGATGGGGTACTATTCCTCCCATTGATACCAATGAATGGGCACTATTCCTCCCACTATCACCAATGATGGAACACTATTCCTCCCATTGATATCAATGAATGGGCACTATTCCTCCCACTGGCACCAGCGTTAGGGCACTCTTCCTCCCACTGACAGTCTGACACCAGCGATGGGGCACCACTCCTCCCACTGACACCAGCGATAGGGCACTATTCCTCCCACTGACACCAGCATTGAGGCACTATTCCTCCCACAGACACCAGTGATGGGGTACTATTCCTCCCATTGATACCAATGAATGGGCACTATTCCTCCCACTATCACCAATGATGGGGCACTATTACTCCCACTGACACCAGCGTTGGGGCACTATTCCTTCCAATGACACTAAGGTTGGGGTATTATTCCTCCCACTGACACCAATGATGGAACACTATTCCTCCCACTGACACCAATGATGGAGCACTATTTCTTCCACTGACACCAATGATGGGGCACTATCCCTCCCACTGACACCAGCATTGGTGTACTATTCCTCCCACTGGCACCAGCATTGGGGTACTATTCCTCCCACTGACACCAGCGATGGGGCACCATTTTTCCCACTGACACCAGCGATGGGTCACCATTCCTCCCACTGACACCAGCATTGGGGCACTATTCCTCCCACTGACACAAGCGATGGGCCACTATTCCTCCCACTGATACCAATGAATGGGCACTATTCCTCCCACTGACATCAATGATGGGGCACTATTCCACCCACTGACGCTATCAATGGGGAACTATTCCACCCACTGACGCTATCAATGGGGAACTATTCCACCCACTGACGCTATCAATGGAGAACTAGTCCTTCAATTAATACCAATGATGAGGCATTGTTTACTGCTACTGAAGCTGGGGCATTTTCTACTGCCACTGGCAACAGTTTGGCCCTCCTAAAGCCTGGAGACAGTAAACTGGCCCTTTGTTTGGAAAGTTTGGAGACCCCCGATCTAGGGTAAAACCTGTAAAAAAAACAGAACTATCGATTCAGTCTAAGGCTGATTAGGCTTACCAGCACTACATTTAGAATACTAGGATACTACTTCTTATTTCAGAATAGGGACACTACTTCCCTACAGAAACCCCCCAACAAAACCAACTTCATCAAGAAGTCTGAAATAAGAAAAAAGATTTTATGCCTGAGAGTGAGAGTATGCAATGCAAGAAAAGGGGGCAGGGAAGAGTTTAAGGGGGGAAACGCTAATGCAAGTTACAAATACAGTGTTAATTTTACACAACACAGACCTACATAATTTTGCATTTACATTTCCATGTAAAGTGAAGGACATACCACTAGGCCCAAACGTGTTGTACAAAATACATACTTGTTGCTTCAATACTTCCTATCATTAAAGCGGTAGTAAACCCATGCATTTAACAGGTTAAAAACCAGTCACATTTCCGGTACGTGCCGGAAACATAACTCTCCCATTGGTTGTGCTCTAAACCAAACTGTCAAACCATCCAATGGCTGGTGTCATAGCTAATCACATGTGCAGCATCATGGCAGTTGTAGATTAAACAGAGGCCAAGATGGCAGCTTCCTTGGCTGAAAATGATAGGAGGGTTTACTACCACTTTAACTAACTGAGTAAAGATGCGTATACAAATGTAACATTGCTTGATTGCAGATATCTTCCAATGATCCACCTGCCAAAAGGGACAACAAATATCTATATCAAAAGGTAGATAAACAGCTATAGCCTCATTCCCGTGAGAATGATAGCCTATAGAATTTCAAGGCATTGAGTTTGTAGTAGACTAGATGAACTTTAGAAAGTCCAATCCCCAAATTACTTGCATGAGACCAGCACCGTGTGGCAGAAAAGTATAGTCCTTTATGCAGTATTGCAAATTTTTGCTGTAGTAGTATATCCATAGAACACAGTGGCTTACCCACAAAGTTAATTTGTGAGAAAGGAACACATCCTAACCATCTACAACTGAACTATCTAAGCACAAATGGAACATAAATGTCCCAGTCCTTGAAAACAAATTAATTCTTCTTAAACACACACTATAGTGACTAAGGGCTTTCTCTTGAACTAGTGCAACTAAAACTTTCTCTCTTCAGAACATATCCCAACATTGTCAGCAGAAAAACAACACCCCAGATGGTAGGAACGCCCCAAGCAGCAGGTACACTCACAACTTAGTGGAGTCAGACCCTTGATGAGTCACCAGTAGTATTTCGGATTTTGGATTGCCTTCTTGTCCACTGTGGTGATGCAATGCACTATGCCCAGGTCTGCTCTTGAATACTTAATTTAGAATAGATGTGCCTTCTAACTGGGTGAAGGTTCTTTCGCAAGGTATGGCTTTGGCACTCCGAGTTAGTTCTCTATCTGCTTTGAACTAGTATAACCCATACTCTTGAGCTACTCTCTTATTTATAGGCCCTTGTAAGCGGGTCATTAAGGGCAGCTATTTGGGGTCTCCACAACCTGGGAGCACACAGGAATCTGCAGCCTTCTTCACAGAACCTATATCAAGCTGATCCTACTGTGGATACATTAATATTTATTTTAAATTTTATAATTCATGCCTGGGGGTGAATTGTGATTGTTTTATTGGGCTGTGTTCTTTCAAATGCATGTGAATGCATGGGAAACACCTCTGTACTTTATATTATTCGACCTCTTCCAGCATACAGTGAAAATAATGCCAGTCATATGTCTTGTAGGATTGCTATTGTGCCTATCCTGTATTTTGTCACTTTCTTGTGTTGAATTGTGACAGACAGCATGTAAAGTCTCTCTTATAGGCTGTAACATAGTTTTGTTCACATGAAAAGATGTTAATTCAAAATTACTGTATATCATGGCCTGCATGAATCTTAAAGGGAATTTAACTGTAATTGAACACCACAAACTGAAAACACCATATAGGTCATTTTAAATATTCGCAGCAAATTCACCCATCCATGTCTACATGATTTAATAAGTTGAGAAACCACTTTAGAAAATAGCCCATAGTATTTCTAGCTGCAGCCATCTTGAGTAAGGACAGATGATTGACATAGCATTTACTTCCTGGAATCCATCAGCCCTTAGCAAATGCATGCAGTAAGGAAGGAAGGCATGTTTAGCTCAGAAAGCCCGACGTCCCCTCCTCCAGATGAAACACACCTGGGATGTATGACTTTATTTTGACCCAGGCCCAGTGGCGGCCCATCCATATGGGTCACAGAGGCGCCACCCCCTCATCCATGCGTCCAGCCCCCTAATCTACATGCGGGGCACCAAATGCATGGATTCCAATGGGGTTTTTTTTAAGCACATGATTAGAGCCAGAGGCAGGTGAGGGGGGTGGCGCCCCCCCCCAAAAAAAATATACCACCAGCCACCAATGCCAAGGCCAGACACCGGGAAGAAACTGAAGAAATGTAAAAAGTGAGTGAATATAGTATACTTTCCTATGTATTTACTAATGCCAGCAGCATAAGGATTAAAATAGTTAATTTTGATTGAAAGAGTTTAGCTTTAAACATAATGCTGAGAAATAGTGCGTTGGCATAAAGAATGGCAGGGTCAAAGCTGAAGAGTAAATTAAGCAATGTTGCCATCAAAAACATGTTAATTTCCTTAAATTTTACTAGCAAGCTACTACACAAGAACTAGGCAGCCGCCAAGTGCGCACTGCCGCCTAGGGCGCAGTCACGGTCACTGGTTTCCATACTCTCTGCTGGCTTCCTAAAACTCTGCTGGCTTCCCCACACAGTCCACCAATGATCCCCACCAGGGCAGCCATTAGGGGGGGACAGCCCATTCACATGTAGGTGCCGGGCATCCCGAGGGGCCCAGGCCCAAACCAAGCAGTCTATGCTGGGTCCACCCCCCCCCAGAGTGTTGCAAATACCCAGTCAGTGTCCCTGCTGCCACAGCCATGCCGCTCAGCAACAAAGCAGGTTGTGCAGCAATCAGAGCTGTCCCTGCATGTACTGTGGCTGACAGCATCCACCACTACTGCCTGCTGTTCTCAGCTATAGGGTTTGGTTGCTAGGACCACCAATGTCCTAGCAACCAATCACATGCTTGCCCCTCCCCCAGGCCCCGGCATTCAGAGGAGGAGGAGGAATTCCTCCTGCAAACCTATGCAGTCCCAGTGCCCAGTGCCTTACCCCATTTTTCCCTTCTAATTTTGGGGACCCTAATGGGTTCTATGGACCATGATGTGAAGGGGTTTTGGGGACCCTGATGTAAGGTCGCTTTGGGGATCCTGATTTAAAGGGACTCTGGGGACCCCGTTGTAAGTGAGCTCTGGGGATCCTAATGAAAGGGGGTCTCTGGGGACACTGATGTAAGGGAGGGGAGGCCCTGGTGTAAGGAGGGGCTATGGGGACCCTGATGTAAGGGGGGACTTTGGGATCCTAATGTAAGGGGCCACTTTGGGGACCCTAATGAAAGTGGTCCCTGATTTAAAATGAGGGACCTCTTGGGACCCTGATTTGAGGAAAGGGGACTCTTGAGACCCTGATGTAAGGGGGGATGACTCTGGGGACACTAATGAAAGGAGGGGGGACTCTGGGGACCCTGATGTAAGGGGGAGGACCCTAATGAAAGGGCTAAACTATGATGTAAGGGGGTCCAGGCCTAAAGCTGTGTGAGGGGCCCCAAAATTTCTTATGGCTGCCCTGTTCTCCTCACACTGCGCTGATGTTCAGCATACCATTGCAGGATTGGATGATGTTAGCTGGAGACTAAGCCATCTCCTGCCAACTTTAGCCGATCCATGAAGAAGAAGTATCCAGCCAATCAGGTGCAGAGCAAGCTGTGCTGCTTGCAATATCACTTCCTCCCAGCTCCCCAGTCAGTCTCCACAAGGAACTAAAACTGGTAAGGTGGTGAGAAAGCATCCCTGCACAGGCTGATGAAAAATAGTCTAGCGCCGACCCTGCCTGCAACTCAATCTAATATTTTTCCCCTTTTTTTGGAGACATGATAGAAGTGTAGTCAAGTGTTCCCACTTGGCTGAAGTATTTCTCTTGTGCACAAAAACTGCATAGAGTAAGAGGAGGGTTATTATCTCTTTTTTTTGTGTCAATTGCCCTGACCACTTTATATCACTGGGAGTGCTGGTCATTCAAATGGTCCATCACCTGCACAAATGGAGGAGGATGTGAATGTTGGTGACAACCGACAGTTGAGGTAAGAGCCTCATTTCTATCACTCCCAAGATGGGAGGAATATCCTAAGGGACAAATATTCAGCTTTTAATAATATCCAACAGAAATTTAAGTTGGATATCAGCAACAGGAGACTCATTCCTTCAGTATTTCTTGAATTTCCTTCCGACATAAGGACTTTGCTCAGGTTTGCTCCAGGCAATATGCCAGAAGTTAGGACACACCTGAGTGCACACCCACTGTTTTCCAATCAAAGAAAAGACATATCGATTTCTTTTGTCACGCTCATCAGTTGTAAGGATCTGAATACGTAATGTAAAGGAGTTGCCCAATATTTACATGTCTAATCTTTTGTAGCTGTAAAAACACTAGGTTGAAGCCTTTAGCTTCCACAAACACTTAACGAATTGTTAATTTGATATGTATAATCTCTTTGTCATTGTTCTATTAAGATAGATAAATAAAGAAAAATAATTTGCTATATGCTTTAAATTCATTATATATATACAGTACCTTGACAAAGTATTCATACCCCATGAAATTTTCCACATTTTGTCATGTTACAACCAAAAATGTAAATGTATTTCATTGGGATTTTATGTGATAGACCAACACAAAGTGGCACATAATTGTGGAGTGGAAGGAAAATGATAAATGGTATTCAACATTTTTTACAAATAATTATGTGAAAAGTGTGGCGTGCATTTGTATTCAGCCCCCTTTACTCCGATACCCCTAACTAAAATCTAGTGGAACCAATTGCCTTCAGAAGTCACCTAATTAGTAAATAGAGTCCACCTGAGTGTAATTTAATCTTGCTAAGCAGGAACACAGATTTCTGTATTCTTGCAGTACAAGCACCCCCCCCCCCCACACACACACACACAAACACTGAGTTAGAAAGCACTCCCTAGGGACACATTTAACCCTTTGATTGCCCCTGATGTTTACCCCTTCCCTTCCAGTGTCATTAGTACAGTTACATTGTATATTATTTAGCACTGATCACTGTATTAGTGTCACTGGTCCCCAAAAAAGTGTCAAAAGTGTCACTTAGAGTCCGATTTGTCCGCCGCAATGTTGCAGCCCCCCTATAAGTCGCTGATGCCACCATTACTAGTAAAAAAATAAAAATTCCATAAAAATATCCTATAGTTTGTAGACGCTATAACTTTTCCGCAAACCAATCAATATACGCTTATTGGGATTTTTTACTAAAAATATGTAGCAGAATACATATTGGCCTAAATTGAATAATACATTTGATTTTTTACATTTTTTTATTGGATATGTTTTATAGCAGAAAGTAAAAAATATATATATTTTTTTTTTCAAAATTATTGGCCTTTTTTGTTTATAGTGTAAAAAATAAAACTGCAGAGGTGATCAAATACCACCAAAAAGAAAGCTCTATTTGTGGGGAAAAAAATACATTCATTTTATTTGGGTACAGCATTGCACAACTGCGCAATTGTCAGTTAAAGTAGCGCAGTGCCGTATCACAAAAAATGGCCTGGTTATAGAAACATAGAAACATAGAAAAGTGACGGCAGAAAAAGACTGAGTAGTCCATCGAGTCTGCCCCTTTTTATTTATTTTTTTTTAAATTAACCTTGTTGTCTGACTATGGATTTATGTTTATCCCAAGCATGTTTGAAGCCATTTACTGTTGACTGTCTCACAACCTCTGTTGGTAGTTTATTCCAATCATCAACCACCCTTTCAGTAAAATAATACTTTCTAAGATTAGTATTAAACTTCCCCCCAGTTAGTTTAAGGTCATGTCCCCGAGTTCTTGCTTTTGGTTTCATATTGAAAAGACTGCCCTCCTGAACCTTATTCACCCCCTTGATGTATTTAAAGGTTTCAATCATGTCTCCCCTCTCCCTTCTTTCCTCCAGACTGTACATATTAAGTTCCTGAAGTCGCTCTTGATATGTTTTATCCCCCAGACCTTTCACCATTTTTGTTACCCGTCTCTGAACTCGTTCTATTTTATCAATATCTTTTTGTAAGTGAGGTCTCCAGAACTGGACACAGTATTCTAAGTGAGGTCTCACTAAAGATCTATATAGAGGAATCAGAACCTCCTGCTGGTGATCCCTCTACTGATACATCCCAGAATTCTATTTGCTTTTCCCACTGCCTGGTTACACTGTTTGCTCATTTTGCAATCATCTGAAATAAGCACCCCCAAATCTTTTTCTTCTGTAGTGCTGGCTAACACTGTGCCCCCAATGCTGTACTCTCTAAGCGGATTCTTTTTCCCTAGATGCATTATTTTACATTTAGAAATATTGAACTGCAGTCTCCACTGCTTTGACCAATCTTCCAGCAATGCCAAATCATGTTCCATGTTACAGACCCCTCCAGGGATATCAACCCTACTACACACCTTTGTATCATCAGCAAAGAGACATACATTGCCCAGCAAACCTTTAGTTATATCACTTACATATAGGTTGAATAGAACAGGACCCAGTACAGAACCTTGTGGTACCCCACTAGTGACTGGTCTCTGTTCTGAGTGAACCCCATTTACAACCACACTCTGGGATCTATCCTTTAGCCAACTGCATATCCAGTGAACCACCCAAGGGTTAAGTCCCAGCTTGTACAACTTTTGTATCAGATCATTATGTGGAACTGTATCAAATGCCTTGCTGAAATCAAGATATGCTATGTCCACAGCACCACCCTGGTCCAAAACACTGGTAATATAGTCAAAGAATTCAATCAGGTTTGTCTGGCACGATCTGCCCTCAGTAAAGCCATGTTGCTTTGGGTCCAGCAAGCTGTGTATTTTTAGGTGATCAATGATCCTTCTTTTGAGAAGTGATTCCATTACCTTTCATTACAATTGATGTTAAACTCACTGGCCTGTAATTGCCAGCTTCTACCTTGCTGCCCTTCTTGTGGATAGGTACAATATTAGCTATCCGCCAGTCATGGGGAATTTCTCCTGTTAGAAGAGATTTATTTAAAAGATTTGTTAATGGTCCAACAACTATATCGCGAAGTTCTCTTAGAACTCTGGGATGAATACCATCAGGGCTCATTGCTTTATTAAGCTTTAACCGAGTCAGTTCCTCAGCTACCTCTGTCTCCAGAAATCCTCGAAATGAACCATCATTACTAGAACCAATATGATTCCCTAACTTGTTATCATTAGTGCAGTCTGTTTCTGAGAAGACTGAACAAAAGTAATTGTTTAAATGGTTTGCTACATCCTGGTCTCCCTCAACATATGTGTTGTGCCCAGTTTTCATTTTGGTGATCCCATTGTATTTTTTCCTTCTATCACTAATGTACCTAAAAAAGGTTTTATCTCCTTCCTTGATAGACTTAGCAATTTCCTCCTCTTTCTGTGCTTTTGCAGCACAGATAATGTGTTTGGCCTCCTTTTGTCTATTTTTATACTCCTCTCTGTCAGCTGCACCTCCTGTTTCCTTGAATCTTCTATATGCCATTTTTTCCCCCTTTACTAACCTACTTACCTCTTTGGTGAACCATATTGGTTTTTTCTTCCGTTTATTCTTACTAACTTGCCTGACATATAATCTAGTTGCCTCCAAGATGATAGACTTTAATAGTGCTCACTGATTAATTACTCCTGTCATTTTGCTCCAACCTTTCAGTTCATTTTTTAGAAATTTCCCCATTTCAGCAAAATTGAAGGGGGGTAAACCTTCCAGGGCTGAGTTAATGGCACTTCAAAAACAGGTCACAAAAATCAGTGCAAATGCCTGAAATGGATCACATGGTTGTGAACACTGATGCGATCCGACTCCAGTGTGGCAATAAAAAACTGTCAGCACAATTTTTCATGCGGGTGCAGTGCAATTTGGACCCAAACAAAATGAAAGGGCTCAAGTCGCACCACTAAAAATCGCATGTGACACCCATCTCCATCCGATTTGTGGTGCGGGGGCTCTCAGTGCTGCTGCTTCCACTCCTATCCCACGGCTGCATGGGGCGGGGTCAGATCATCAATGGAGCTCCCGGGCCCCGCCCCCTCCCTGCTATCTAGTGAATATGTACAGCTCTGCTTCCCATGTGTACCCGGTCAGGGGGCAGGCCTCAATTTGTGGGCAGGTGCAGCTGCTTTCGGCCCCACAACAATGATTGGGCCTGGGGCACCTGCCCTTTTTGCCCCGCATTAAAGACTGTTCTGAATATACAGGGTGGGCCATTTATATGGATACACCTTAATAAAATGGGAATGATTGGTGATATTAACTTCCTGTTTGTGGCACATTAGTATATGTGAGGGGGGAAACTTTATCAAGATGGGTGGTGACCATGGCGGCCATTTTGAAGTCGGCCATTTTGAATCCAACTTTTGTTTTTTCAATAGGAAGAGGGTCATGTGACACATCAAACTTATTGGGAATTTCACAGGAAAAACAACCCTCTTCTCCCACTCTTCACACACTGATAGCAACACCGCAAGAGAAATGCTAGCACAGGCTTCCAGTATCCGTAGTTTCAGGTGCTGCACATCTCGTATCTTCACAGAATAGACAATTGCCTTCAGATGACCCCAAAAATAAAAGTCTAAGGGGGTCAGATCGGGAGACCTTGGGGGCCATTAAACTGGCCCACGACGACCAATCCACTTTCCAGGAAACTGTTCATCTAGGAATGCTTGGACCTGACACCCATAATGTGGTGGTGCACCATCTTGCTGGAACTATGATGTCGGTGAGAAGTGTGTGACTATCGTTGTGGCGTCCTCTTTACGATCGTGCTCGAAGGTCATAGGCATCAAAGTCCACGACGTGTAGAGCATAGAAGTGTCGTATACCAAAAAAATACCAAAAATACCAGTCATTTTTGGTTATGGCCCACTCGACGAGTAAGGTCCTCCATGGTGGTAAGGAGGTTTCGGCTGAACTACCTGTCGTTAAGGGATAGTGGCTGTAGTATCAAGGTCGTTCTACCACGTGGTGGTGTAATACCCACAGTCCAGGTTCGTAAGGATCTACTTGTCAAAGGACC
>BLSH010360002.1:293502-312432 GCA_018402905.1 Glandirana rugosa | reverse complement strand
GGGGGGGGGGGGGGCATTTCCACCCTGCCCCCCGGCCCAGCCCGCCCCTGATGGTAGTGATAGCAGGACTGCGACATTGTGGCGGACAGATTGGACACAATTGACACTTTTTTGGGACCAATGACATCTATACAGCGATCAGTGCTAAAAATAGCCACTGATTACTGTATAAATGTCACTAGCAGGAAAGGGGTTAACACTAGGGGGTGATCAAGGGGTTAAGTGTTCCCTAGCCACTTCAGCCCCGGAAGGATTTCCCGCTTTAGGACCAGAGCACTTTTTGCGATTCGGCACTGCGTCGCTTTAACTGACAATTGTGCGGTCGTGCGCCGTTAAACCTAAACTAAATTGACGTCCTTTTTTTTCCACAAATAGAGCTCTCTTTTGGTGGTATTTGATCATCTCTGCGTTTTTTTATTTTTTGCGCTATAAACAAACAAAGAGCGACAATTTTGAAAAAAAAACAACAATATTTCTTACTTTTTGCTAAAATACATATCCAAAAAAAATATGTAAAAAACTAATTTATCCATCAGTTTAGGCCGACTATATATTCTTCCTCAAATCTTTGGTAAAAAAAAAAAGTCGCAATAGGCGTATATTGATTGGTTTGCGCAACAATTTCCGCGTTTACAAACTATGAGAATTAATTTATGGGGTTTTTATTTGTTTTTATTTTTTACTAGTAATGGTGGGCGATCTGCGATTTTTAGCGGGACTGCGACATTGCGGCGGACATTTCGGACACCTTTGACACTTTTTGGGACCATTGGTATTTATACAGCGATCAGTGCTATGAAAATGCACTGATTATTGTGTAACTGTCACTGGCAGGGAATGGGTTAACACTAAAGGGCAATCAATGGATTAACTGTGTTCCCTGCTTTGTGTTTTCTAACTTAGTGGGGGCTGGGCTGACTGGGGGAGGAGAGTGATAGCTGCTCCCATATACAGAAAGCATACGATCACACTCCTTCTCCCCTGTCAGAACGGGGATCTGCTGCGGGGGAGTGATCGCAGGTAGCCGGCAGACATCGAGCCCCCCCTACCCGCTCCCTGGCTCCCCCATAACACAGTGAGAGAGCGCACGCGCCAACGAACCTCACTCTTGTAGCCACCGTCAGGTGACGGTGGTTTGCGTTATTGAGCCAGACTGCCGCCGTAAGATGACAGCGGGCGGTCGTAAAGTGGCTAGGGAGGTGTTTCTAACTGTGGGGGGAGTGTAGTGACTAGGGGAGGAGATAGAAAGCTGCAGATCTCTCTCCGCTTTGTTTACACTGACAGATCCCCGTTCTGGCTCTCTGTGGAACAACATCTGCCGGACATCGCGGCTCTCGGCCACGCGCCTCGGCTCCAGCCACATGCCACAGGCGCGCCGACAAGGCCACAAGTCCCGTTCCTGCGACGGACGTACAGTGACGGCGGTTGGTGAGAACGAGCCACATTCCCACAGTATAACTGTGGCGGCTGGGGCTTAAGTGCTTAAGATTATGAGCTTGCAGAACACCCAGATCCTTCTCCACCACTGAAAAAACAAACAGAAAAAACAAAGTTGAATAAATCTCATAAATGTGCCAAAAAATTGTGTTAAACAAAATAATGGTCTCATCAAAGAAAATTCATATTGTTCAAATATTGAAAGTTCATAGGGTTGTGTTGAGCAACCCACAACTGATCATGCATGAACAGTGTTCAGTGTTCTTGTAACGCTGCAACCACAATAACCTAGGGTGCTATAAAAGTTTGTAACATATAATAAATCAGCCTAGTGTGGATGTGGTGCTGTACTCAACTGTAGGCACAATGTCCCAGGGTAATAATAATGTGCATAAAAATATGATGAACCACCCTAGGGTGAGTATGGTGCTGTATTCTTAACCAGTCACAGTATTCGGGGATATAACACCAAGTGCTCCTCTCAAATGAAAGTGCCTCCACCAGAAAAAATGGTCGCTTACCAGAGGCAAGCTAGGAATGCACTTGCAACCTTAACCCTGTCAGGGTCCCAATAGGGAGATTGAATATCCAGATCCCTGCCACTGCCGTCCTGTAAAGGAGAAGGAGGCCATCTTGAATCCAGCGCTCCCACCCAAGGCATATAGAAAGGAATCCTCACCATAGTGTAATATTGCTAGGTGTATTTAATGGTTAAAAAGTATTGCACTTACATATAAACTGTTCAATAAAAACACTCAGCCAGCCGGCTGTGAAAAAAGTTTCCTGTATCTTCCGGGTACATAAGATCAAGCAGTGACATCAGCACGCCCTACCTGACATGGCGTTTCGTCCTAAACAGACGTCGTCTGGGGGCCTTCTCCACCACTGAACTTGTAAGTTGGAGACATCCTGCAAGGACGTTATTCCATTGCATAGCTTGGTGTCATCTGCAAACACTGAAATGGTACTTTTATTCCCAGACCCTATATCATTTATAAATATATTGAAAACTAAGGGCCCCAACACTGAACCTTGGGGTACACCACTGATAACCTTAGACCATTCAGAATAAGAATCATTAACCACTACTCTCTGAATTCGGTCTTTTAGCTGGTTTTCTATCCATTTACAAATTGATCTTTCCAAGCCTGTAGACTTTACCTTACACATTAGCCGTGTGTGGAGAACGGTGTCAGTTTTGCAAAATCCAAGTACACCACATCCACAGCCACCCCTCTGTCCAAGGTTTTGCTTATCTTCTGTCTTTCGTGAATCCATGCTCTCTATTGCTTAAAATATTTTTTTTTCTAGCAAAAACTCATCTATGTGGTCTTTTATTAACCACTTCAGCCCCGGAAGGATTTACCCCCTTCCTGACCGGAGCACTTTTTGTGATACAGCACTGCGTCGTTTTAACTGACAATTGTGTGGTCGTGCGACGTTGCACCCAAACAAAATTGACGTCCTTTTTTTCCACAAATAGAGCTTTCTTCCAGTGGTATTTGATCAGCTCTGTGGTTTCTTATTTTTTGTGCTATAAACAAAAAAAGAGCGACATTTTTGAAAAAAAAAATACATTTTTTTTTTACTTTTTGCTATAATAAATATAAAAAAAACTAATTTCTTCGGCTAATATGTGATCTGCTACATATTTTTTGGTAAAAAAAATTGCAATATGTGTATATTGATTAGTTTGCGCAAAAGTTATAGCGTCTACAAAATAGGGGATATATTTATGACATTTTTGTTATTTATTTTTTTTTTTTACTAGTAATGGCGGTGATCAGCGATTTTTAGCAGGACTGCAATATTGCAGCGGACAGATCGGACACTTTTGAGATTTTTTTTGGAACCATTGACATTTATGCAGCGATCAGTACTATAAACATACACTGATTACTGTATAAATGTCATTGGCAGGGAACATTTGCATTGGCTTCCCCGCCGTGCAGCGGGCGCGCCTGCTATCTCGATTTAAAAGGTCGACGTACCAGTACGTTGGTTTGCAGGAACGTGCCGACCTGCTGTCATACAATGACGGCGGCTGGTCGGCAAGTGGTTAAACTCTCCAGTACCTTGCCAACTATAGATGTTAAACTAACAGGTCTGTACTTACTTGATAAAGACTGTGATCCTTTTAAATATAGGCACCACATTGGCTTTATGCCAATCTGGTGGTCCTATGCCATATTGCTGTCACAACTATACATTTCAAGCCAGTATGCTTACAGGTAGTACGTGTTATAGACTTTGTGAATACCACATATTGTACATTTTTCGTGTTTGCATCCTTGTCACTCTTGGTACAACAATTCACAGACAAGCAAGAAAAACCAGTTCAGCAATGAGGTGACAGCAGGTGAAACTGGCAGAGAGGTGTGGCAGCTATTAGCGTAGGATGGGTTTGTGTGCTGTGCAAATGAGGAGAGGTAGGCACTGGCAGTCACAATAAACCAGAGAAAAAAGACATGGTATCTCACTTTGATGCAAAGGTTTAAATTCAAAAATACTTTAATTTAATGCCACAAATATAAACATCACCTTTCATAGGACAAATGTACAAATATTTGAGCATTGATTTCTAATGAAAAATATATTTCTGTAAGTGTATAGAATGTACATGAAAGCACAATTTACAGTTTAAGGAACAACCTTTAATTAAGGAACTGACTTGGTTACCCAGATGCATGTTTTATCTCTCCGTTATCAGATCACGGGACATTTCACAGCATATAGTATAAGCAAACAAGCTGATCATGAGAGTATCCCCTTTCTTCATCTAGGAGTCACCATACACAAAGACATCAAGCTCTTATATTGCAGCTATGTATTGCTTTTACTGCAGACTGCAAAACAGCAATATGACTAAAGTGTAGCTGAATGTTCTACTTGCAGGATAATCGTTAATCCATAGCACCAGTTCCCGTTTAAAAGTTAGGGCCGGTTCACACATAGGCGACTTGCCATCCGACTTGTGTCGCCCCAAGTCGCTTGACATCAGAAATCCCATTGAAGTGAACGGGAGCTGTCTTAGACTTGGTTCACACAGGGGCGATCCGACTTCATACACAACTTCATAGACGACTTCAGCACGACTTTGGGCGACTTCGCCGCAACTTTGGGCAACTTACAACGTGACCTGAAGCGACTTTGCCTGAGCCAATCAGAGAAGGGAGGGAGGGGATTGCCTTGGTTTTTCAATAAGCAAATTCTTTAATTCTTCCTGTAAATTCGCTTCAATAGAGATGAGGATCCGACTTGGAGGTGACTCTATTGAATTCTATGGGCACAAGTCGGATAGAAGTCGCCTTGAAGTAGTACAGGCAATGCTGTATCTTGGCCTAGGCCAACAAGGCCCAGGCCTAGGGCGGAAGTTTGCAGGGAGGGCAGCACGAAAAGGGTCCAAACCGGCTTGCACTTTTAATGCTGCTGGTATGATAATGCAGGCAGGGCTGCCAGAGGGGGACAGAACATACATATGTGGGGCTAAGGGCCCAGAAGGCGGACTCCAACCAATGAGTTGTTGTGCGAGCAGTGGGCGTTCCGCAACTGTGGGGGGGCGGGCATGAGTTTAGTCAGGCCTAGGGCAGCACAAAACCTAAATACACCACTGAGTACAGGAACTTTTTTTGAAGTCGGAGCGACTTCAGTAGCGTATATTAAGATGGCTCTCATTCACTTCAATGGGATTTCTTCTGTCAAGCGTCTTGAGGCAACACAAGTCGGATCCCAAAGTCGCTGTAGTGTGAACCGACTCTTTATATACACTACTGAAGTCAAGACAACTTCAGAAATAGTTCCTGTACTACTTGAAGGCGACTTCTATTTGACTTGCCCATAGAATTAAATGGATAGTCGCCTCCAAGTCGGATCCCCATCTATATTGAAGCAACTTTACAGGAAAAAGAAAAGAATTTACACAGGTATTCCCCCACAAATTACCCAGGCAACACTACTGAAGTCGCTCCGACTTCAAAAAAGGTTCCTGTACTACTTCAAGGCGATTTCTATCTGACTTGTGCCCATCGAATTCAATGGAAGTCGCCTCCAAGTCAAATCCCCATCTATATTGAAGCGACTTTACAGGGGAAAAAAAGAATTTACTCAGTGAAAAACCAAGGCCACCCCCCCTCCCTCCCTTCTCTGAAGGCAAAATCGCCTGGCATGGAGGTCGCCTTATAAGTCGCCCAAAGTCACCTTGAAGTAGCATTTAAATCGCCTAGCAAAGTCGCCCCTTAAGTCGGATCGCCTATGTGTGAACCGGCCCTTTAGAGATTATAAAATGCTATAACATGTTATTAAAGGACATATTCTGACTTCTCTAATAAGTGAAGAAGCAATGAAAAAAGCAATGTTACAAATGGCAACCAATCATAAATGATCTTTACCTTATCTGACTTCATGTAAAAGACTTTTTATTGGTTGTAATGACACTGCACTTCATACATCATTAATGCTCTTTGGGTTGTGTATTAAAAAAACAATTATGTTACAGGCAGAAATGTCATAAAAATATAAAATAATCAAATATCCAGTGGCTTTGCGAAAAGGTCCATTTTTGAATACAAAAAATAGAAATAAAATATAAAATACCAGCAGTACTTATTTCTGATTCAACAGTGCTTTTCATAAAAAAATAAAAGTGAAGGTTCTCTTGATTGAAGCCAATCAGAATACAGGCTGATGTCTGATATATTCCTATTTTCTTTAGGCCCAGCTTGTAGACTTCAGTTAGGCTTCACTAGCGTTTTTAAAGTTCCTGGAAGCTATCAGCATCTTTTTCTGCTCCTAGAAGCTAAATAATGCTATCCTATGTGTCCATGCACACTACTTTAGACGATTAGCATTTTTTGAGCTTCAGTGTCTAGTAGCAAAAAAAAAAAAAATGTTTTTTGTGGAGCGTTTTTCCAGCAGAAATGCTCGTAAATGCTACAAGTAGCGTTTGAGATTTTTTTTTACTTTTTACTGCAAAAATGCCAATAAATCGCTAACACTCCTAAACACTGGTAAAATGTTACTATAAAAAGCTATTACCAGCATTTTTATCCAGTGATTTTACCAGCATTTTTTTTTAGTTTAAAATAAACAATAGTGTGCATGGAACCTAAGGCTCCACACTAGCATTTTTTTAAGGCTCAAAAAATTCTAGAAAAAAACGCTGGATGAAAAATGCTGATAATAGCGTTTTTGTGCCAGCTTCTAGTAGCGTTTTAGTAAATTGTAGAAGCTTTTAAGAGCATTAGTATTTTATTAGCATTTTTACAATACATAAAGAAAGAAAAAAGCCCAAAGAAAGCTGTTAAGAGCATTTTAGAAGTGTATAGAAGCGTATAGGAGCATTTAGGAGCATTCAGTGTTTTTTTCCTGCTGGAAAAACGCTCCAAAGAAACTGTACAAAAAAAAAGAAATTCTGCTCCTAGACATAGAAGCTCAAAAAACGCTAATAGCCTAAAGTAGTGTGCATGGGCACATAGGAGAACACTATTTGGCTTCTAGGAGCAGGGCTGGTGCAAGGATTTTTGACACCCTAGGCGAAATCTCATTTTGCCGCCCCTATTGGCTCCACCCTTGACTCCACCCCTTTTGCCCTGCCCATGTGACAGGAGGCTGGCTCCAGTGCTGCGCCTCTAATTACACTACCGGTCGGAAGGTGCAGCTGCCTGAGACTGAGTTAGTTAGATGCAGAGGGAAACCAGCGTCCGGGCGCCCCTAGGCAGCAGTGCGCCCTAGGCGGCTGCCTAGTTTGCCTAGTGGTAGCACCGGCCCTGTCTAGGAGCAGAAAAAAATGCTAATAACAGCTTCTAGGAGCTTAAAAAAAACGCTAGTCTGCATGGAGCCTAAAAGGCTAACCAAAAGTAGACTTTAGTAGTGGATATACTAAATAAGTAGTTTATCTTAGCGATTCAATGTGTGTTTTTCATGCATCAAAAGGAAGGGAAGTTTTAGTTTTTCTTAGTTTTCTGCACAATTGGTTGTTGGAAGGTAAACCCTTTGTAAAAATCCCTTTGTAAATCACACCTTAAATGTACACTATACATACAGAGGCCCAGCTAATTCCTAATGCATTGATTTATAACGCATTATTTTTCACACACATTCATAGACACATATATATTGACTTAAACTCTTGATCATGGATCTTGACATCAAAGTGGACCAGGTCTAACACTGCAAAAAATACTTTTAATAGTAAATACAATTGGTATTCTAATGCCAAGTGATTAGTACTACCTAGTAACAGTAATCTGTGTTGAAGAAAGGTAAAGGAGGAGCCCCCTATCTCATCTACCTTGCTGTTATACCTTGCGGGCCCTCTGGTTACAATACTTTCTTATTCAATAACCCAGAACAAGAATGCACATCTAGAAAGCCAGAAAAATAAGTCACTGTTTGAACACTTTTTCCAGGCAATTGATTCAATGTATTATAGACAGAAAGGTAAGATGATAGCCAGGTATTCAACATTTTAAAAAGGACTGGTCACCAATTGAATTATTTGTGTTTCTTCATGGCAGGTTTACCTTAAATTCCAGCCAATATATTAAAACACAAATTAATGCAACTATGTATTTAATAAGAAATCATTAAATTTAACATGTATAAATATCTGATTTTGACTTGATTTCAGCCACTTTTAGTCCCCTCTACAGCATTCTGAGAAAGGGAATGGCAGCACTCTGAGCCAATTGGGAGTGCTGGATACATATGAACTGACTTGGAACATGTTTATAGGAGGAGAGAGATTACCTCATCAGGCTGTTGCTGCTCCTTCACTGTCCAATCAAATGTTAGGAGTGGGAAGTGACCTAACTGTGTTGCTGAACTGCAGCAGAGAAATGTCAGGCCACGAGGCTGGCTTTGCTGTCTGCTTTGTATATCACAGGAGTGGATGGACAGAAGTACAAATACTTTACCAGATAAGACAAATCTGATATATGCTTTTCAGCTGTGTGTTTTGTTTTTTTCATGGAGTTCGGCTTTAAGCCACATGTTGCTGAAATGGATGGATTGTTTTGCTCCAGATGTAAAAAAAATAGATTGGCTATACAAGTAGTATTGCAGTAATGCAGCATTGTAATAATAAATAAATAGCCAAGTCTATTCATATATGTCAACATAAAAGACATATCTAGTCTTTAGCAAAGTAAACATCACAGTCCATAATGCCTTATAGACTTGCGATTATGTCATTACACTGACTATACACAATTAAGCGCCAAATAACATTGAAGATTCCTTGGTTTAAAGTAAGGAATTTCTTTAATAATTAAAGCAAGGTTCATTAGTACCTATAATTCGAAGTTTAGAATAAATGGCCCATTAAAAATAGCCTTTACATATCTGGATCCTCAATATTGTGCAGTATTGCACAGGTAGCATACATTATATTACCAAAAGTAATGGGACGCCTGCCTTTACACGCACATGAACTTTATTGGCATCCCAATCTTAGTCCGTAGGGCTCCATATTTAGTTGGCCCACCCTTTGCAACTGTAACAGCTTCAGCTCTGCTTGAATTCATTCCAAATGTGTTCTATTGGGTTGAGGTCAGGACTCTGTGCAGGCCAGTCATGTTCCTCCACCCAAAACTCACTCATCCATTTATTTGTGTACCTTGCTTTGTGCACTGGTCCAAATCATTTGGTGGAAGGCGGATTATGGTGTGGGTTTGTTTTTCAGGGGTTGAGCTTGGCCCCTTAGTTCCAGTGAAGGCAACTCTTCAGCATACCAAGACATTTTGGAGAATTTCATGCTCCCAACTTTGTGGGAACAGTGTAGGGATGGCCCCTTCCTGTTGCAACATGACTGCACACCAGTACACAAAGCAAGGTCCATGAAGACATGGATGAGCAAGTTTGGGGTGGAGGAACTTGACTGGCCTGCACATAATTCTGACCTTAACCCAATAGAACACCTTTGTGATGAGTTAAAGCAGAGACTGCGAGGCAGGCCTTCTCGTCCAACATCAGTGCCTGAAATCACAAATGCTCTTCTGGAAGAATGGTCCAACATTCCCATTGACACTCCTAAACCTTGTGGACAGCCTTCCCAGAAGAGCTGAAGCTGTTATAGCTGCAAAGGGTGGCCAACTCAATATTGCACCCTATGGACTAAGACTGGGATGCTATTAAAGTTCTTGTGTATGTAAAGACAGGCCCCCAATACTTTTGTAAATATAGTGTATGTGTGAATAGTATACATGCTAATCATCCTTGAGTCTGGAGCTCCAGAAAATCCCATTTGTAGGACATTTAACTGGGAATTATCAAAATGTAATTGTAGGTTGGGATTATGGCAAAATCAGAATAAATTTCAGTTCAGATTTTTGCAGCATTTCAAAACGAATTCCAATATTGGTGATACAAGATTTTTAGATATAAAAATATTAATTCGCTCAAACATATTTATAAAATATAGTACCTGGTAACAGTTGGAAATGTAAGATGGCAAGTTCACAGTCTATACTTAAATACAGGTTATTCTGCCTTACTCTTGGCTGGAATTTTCATATAAGCATTATAAAAGAAGCTGCAGAAAAGCACCAGATAGCTTGAGTACATCACAGTCGACCAGAATATGTTCTCCGGTGTGCTTGAACATGTCCCGTCCTGCATCCACCGGTACACCAGAACATTGACAAAGGTGCCCATTACCATTTGCAGGATCTGGGTCATTGTGATGAACATGGCACAGAATCGTGGCACATGGATCCCTGCTGCTCTCAGTGTGTAATAAGAGTACATGAAAGCATGAACAGTGTAATTCATTGTCATGAACCATCCTCCTCCGGCCACGGTGTCCTTATATGTGTACCAGGTGTAGAGCAGTACAGTAATGTGATGATACCAGTGTAGGAAGATCAGCTTTTGTTTGCGAAGAACAATGAACAACGTGTCTCCTATAGAGCAAAAGAAAAAGAATTAGTGCAGTCTCTCTATACAGTATATTAGCAGTAATGCATGTCTGTGTCTAGTAGTGTGAACATTTTGCTCAATCATTAGTAAACCCAAATCTGTTAGATAGGTCAGTATGAAAGTGTATTCTCCCTAGTCAGCATAACCTTCATACCTTGTTTCCAGTAAATTTGTTTTATACTTTTATATGTACACCACTGTAAAAGATGCTGTATAAATTAATGATAATAATATTGTTCTTGGTTCATTTGCTAAAGATACGTTTTTTTTGTTTTTTTTTTGTATTTAGAAGTTTGTGTGTGCTTCAATGCTATTTAAATCCTAACACAAAGGATTCTGGGAGAGTTAAGGCATTGTACACACGATCATCAAATTTTATGAAAAATACAGCTTTTGAAGCGATCGCACAATAATCTGATCGTTAGCACACAGTTTGAGAGTCGATCATGACAGTGCATCTGATTCTATCCGATAGGACAAGCACGAAAATTGTTCTCGCACGATACCATATCGTACGTGTTTAACCACTTGCCTAATGGGTACTTTTACCCCCTTCCTGCCCAGGCCAATTCTCATATTTCAGCGCTGTCGCACTTTGAATGACAATTGCACGGTCATACAACACTGTACCCAAACAAAATTTTTATCATTTTTTTCACACAAATAGGTGGTTTCACACATCTTTTGGTGGTATTTAATCACCACTGGGTTTTTATTTTTTTTTATTTTTTGCTAAATAAACGAATAAAGACTGGAAATTTGAAAAAAATCCAAAACTTTTTCATGGTTTGTTATAAAATTTTGCAAACAGGTAATTTTTCTCCTTCACTGATGTGTGCCAATGGGGCTGCACTGATGGGCACTGATAGGTTGCACTGATGGGCACTGATGAGGTGGCACTGGTGGGCGTTGATGGGCACTGATGAGGCGGCACTGGTGGGCACTGATGAGGAGGCACTGGTGGGCACTGATGAGGCTGCACTGATAGGCGGGACTGATGGGCACTGATAAGTGGCACTGATGGACACTGATAGGCGGCACTGATGGCATTCGTAGGTGGCACTGATAGGTGACACTGATGGGGCACTGATTGGCAGCACTGATGGGCACTGATTGGCAGCACTGATTGGCACTTATTGCACTGATTGGCAGCACTGGTGAGCACTGTTGGGACTGCACTGATAATCAGGACACGGATAATCAGTGCCCTGATTATTAGTGTACGTGTCCCTTTTAGAGAAGCCGGTTATCGGTTCTCTTCTCCTCTCCTCATGCTGACAGCATAACTGGCTTCTGTTTACCTCCATGATCAGCTGTGATTGGACACAGCAGATCACGTTGTAAAGAGCTGCTGATTGGCTTTTTACCTTAATCTGTGATCAGCAATGTCCTCCAGATACTGTGATCACAGAGTGTGCCGCCTGCGCCCCACAGTGGGCACGTGGCAGGCGCGATCAAAGGAGGCCATCATCCCAGAACTATTCGGCCGTGCTGCAGCCATCATTCAGCTATAGCGTGGTCGGCAAGTAGTTAATCAGTACAGTTGTCCTTCAAAAACACAATACAAATACACTACAAGACATTACACCCCTCCTGAATTTTTATTCTGTCATATGAGAACGTTTGTGATTTTAGTAACCTCTTCATTTTTGATATGAGATTAGCAAAAAAAAAAAAGTATGATCAATCGTCCAATAATCTCAACGTGTGTACTAGGCATAAGGGATGACAAGCACAGATTTTATATAGCATTTCAGAAGACCAATATTGTGAAACCAACGTTCTTAACACTGAACAAAAGAGGACACATAAGAGATTACAAAAAAGGCAGCTAATCAGTTGTCAGTCTCATGTCTATTGGTACTTAAGATGCTGCTGGTTGAGAGATCGCAACAAAAACTTTGTCTGATTGTTGATGTTCCCTTAAGATAAACTGAGGCTAAATATGCCTTCCCTGATCCATACCTTAACATGATTGCTAGGGGTCCTTCTGGAGAGAGCATTGGCAGATTGTTGCCTTGCCTGCACTGGCCACCAAAGAGAGAGGCCACAACAATTTTCACTTATTATTTGTTTAATTTCATGATTATCACTAAAGATGATTGTATTATATATATAGAGAGGGGATGAGACTTAAGCATATACCATTCTTTTTTCTTCAATTTAGAACTCTCTACAACCTACAGATTGGAAAGGTGTACCATGAGGTGTAGATAGAATTATTATTGGGGGACCCCAGACACCTGAACATTGTTTCAAGGTTTAGCCAGTGGTAAACGTTAAGAAAGTTTAATTTCAAATTACATAAATGATTTATTTCAGGTATAGTTGGTTTTAGATAGAGAAGAAGAAGGCGCCTCTATCTTGTTCTCTATTTATTGTTTGTGCATTAGGTGACTCAAGACTTTTTCACTGGAAGCTGCAACCATCATACTGATTGACTTCTTAATATCCACCACCCCATTATTTAGCCTAAAGGGAACCTGTCAGCACAGTAGTTTTTATTCACTTATCTATAGTTGCTTTTGGTACAGAGTTTATGATTTTTCCCAGAATAGTATACAGTATCATCTATTAGTCATCTGACTCACAACTCATTCCTTTACACAAAAATTGACTATCTTTATATGAGCAAAAATGTAAACAATTATAGTAATTCTGCCAATAATGCAAGAAAATCAATCCACGCTACCCAGTAAATACTAAAAAAATTATAAACTAACACGATATACTTGGTGCAAGTACTAATAAGATGAGTGAACACCACAGTGTTCCTATATTTTTACTCTGTGGTGTGATTTCTGCTGAAGCACTCAACAGGTCATTTCACAACCTCTCTGATGAAAACCGTTTATTAAAAATAACAAGTTCAGCGCAATCAAAAAGAAATACAATATATACAGTATGAAGAATTATTGTGGTAATCACTCTAATTATAAACAGTCCATATGTGAGATATATATATATATATATATATATATATATAAAGTCCAACATATAAAACACAACAATGCATTCAGTGTGACACAAGTCTTCTTAGTGACGCCTGCTGTGACCACCACCATTAGGTGAAAAACCCGTTCACCTCAACTGGAGACCCCACTACAGAGTCTGCAAGGCATCAATAAGTATCCTCCTGCTAGGGCAGTGGGATGAAGGATCACACCCCTTTTATTACTCTCCTCATCAAACGTTCAGCATTCTCAACTGGAGACCCCACTCCATTGTATACAGAGCATCAATCAATATCTTTCTGCCAGAGCACTGGAATCACTCCTCATTTCCTCTCCACATCAAGAGCTCCACTCTCAGAGTAAACATATGATAGGGAACACAAGAAAGAAATCCACAGTGCTCTCTGCTATAACAATTTATTGTATAAAAATGGGAATAAAAACACTTAGAATGTAGTAAGAAAAAGCATGCAAGGTAACAATACTTCCTGGTGTATGACATCACAGGTTTGACTCCTCCCATCTATATGGGATGCAAGCACTTGCCGGAAATGTAACTGGTTTTTAAACTGTGATTTACTACTGCTTTAAGTTTTCCAAATGTAAACCTGTCATGTCGACTTTTGGGGAAAGCCTGTTACTTTGTAACAAAGTTCTTTAGTAATGCTCTGTTTAAATAACTAAAGATGTCCAATTAGGTTGAAAGTATAAAAAAAGTAATTCAATGCTTGGAGATAAGGTTGAAATTCTTTTGGTTTTGTTAGGCTGGAAAAATTGCAGTTTTGATCGTAGAGATATATAATAGCCAGTTGGTCTGCATTCCAGACAAGCTGGTTCTTTCTAAGAGACTAGCAAACTAAAAGGGCATGCATAGGAATACCTAAGAATAAGGCCCCATTCACACCTGAGAGTTTTGTAGGTTGAAGCCTGAAGCTACAAAACGCTTGAGGGGAAAAAATCAATGACTCTCTATGGAGATGGTTCACATCTCCATTCAACAACGCCTGAAGCCAAAAGCCTGAAAACACCTGGAGCTCAAACAAGTTCTGGAGGTATTTTTGTAGCTTGATTTGGGCGTTTTTCTACTTTTTACATTGGTGACCTTTTGACCTGTACAAAAATCGGGGAAAAAATTGTGGCAAAATCGTGTGTATTTCTGCCTGAAAATGCTACGCCCAGGTGTGAATGCAGCCTTAATTGTGGGGCGATAATAGGCTATTAAAATTAACTATAGTTTTATTTCTGCGTGCGCTAGATGGCACACATCCGTAGTATCATACTTTAAAGATATTTACAAAAGGGGCCAACTGCATCATGGTAATACCTTTATATCAGATTTACTCAATTTTTTTTTGTCATCTGTGTAACTGTGGAGAGATTGTATCATCAGAAGCATAAATAACTTCCCTCTAGGGTTGTAGGTTGAAAGAGTTCAAAGTGACGGGGCTCTAGAAGTCATCCTCTTTAACTTAGCATACTTCAGATAATTTCTTTGTAACTGTGATTATCTTTGAAATGAGAAAAATATGATTTAGAGGTTCACAAGCCGAGATTTGAATACCAGAAAGTAAAGGCATTTTACTTACCAAGCTCTGGGACCTTGCTCAAGACAAAGGCGTATGCCCAGAACTTGCTAACAGGCCCGTTATAAAATCCGCGGTCACATATTGATTGCTTGAAGCCACTAGACAGGAGCAAGGTACTCATGTAATAGCCAGTGCGGACTGCTCCGATGATACTGCAAGCCAAAAAGAAATACCAGGAGTCAACATATTGGACTTGTCCAAAGTTAGATATCGTTGTTATAGATTGTGATCAGTGGTGGCTAGCTCCCCAAATAATATTAGACCAAATGATGAATTCCAGGTAATCAGCTACTCCGATAAAATACATCTGAGGAAGAGGCTTTACCCGCCAAAGGATTTGTATCTCTGTCCATCAAGTTCTAAAATTCACACAGCTCTGCCGCAACACACAGCTGCACCTACAGGGCTGAAGACCAGAATATTCTCTGCTACAGTTCAGTAACATATGCTTCATTCACACAGGATGGCAAGGGGGAATGATAAAAATAGGTGGTTGATCTGCATTTTTACTGCCTACCTAGCAGATATAGCAGACCCTCAGGCCTGATCACATTGTCGTGGCCACAATCTTTCAATTTATGTTGTGGCAATTTAAGCTTTTGGCAGGAACTCTGCTTGCCAAATGTGTCCATTAAGGTCAATGGGACCACACCACAACTGCGTGCCAAACACTTGGCTGCATGGTATTTCAATATAGAATCCCTTTTGCAATTAAAAAAGAAAAAAAAAACAGGCATTCGGGAGGAGGCAGTATTGTCTCTGACACACCTACAAACAGTGACGGCCCGCAATGCAGGGCACAGGGGTTCCACCCCTCTATCCAAGAGGAGAATCAGAAAGACCATAGAAATATTAAATTTGCTATTGAAGACAATAGCAAATATTAATTCACTATTGTCTCACAACTGGGTGGGCTTGGGGCGCAGTACACTGCGCCCTGAGCACACCCTTTTTTGAAGACTATTAGAGCACTAATCACGTGCTTCTAAAAAAAAAAAATTGGAATCCATGCATCCAGCCCCCTAATATACATGCAGGGTGCCAGACGCATGGATTCCAATTTTTTATTTTTTTTAGCAGCATGTGTTTTGAGCCAGAGGCTCTAATAGGCTTCAAAAAGGGGTGTGCTCTGGGTGCAGAGTACTGCGCCTCAAGCCCACCCAGTTGTGTGAAATAGCCAATTAATATTCAATATTATGGTATTGAGGTGGTATTGGCGCTGCTCTCTTTATTATTATATTTGCTTAATATTAGTATGAAGTAAGAAATTTCCAGCGTGCTGGTGGATTTTCAAAAATGTGTATAAACCAAGAGATCAAAGGAAAAAAGGTAAAAAAAGGTTGTAAGGACTACAAGTATGTCTTCTGTCGGTCTTCGGTTTAGTGGTGCAAAATGTGCAGACAGCTATTAAGGTAAAATAGTATAAGCAAGGGACCAATGGTATATGTCAGTATGTCTGGGCTTGTTGTACCAAATGTGCAACCAACAATTAGGGTAAAATCCTAAATATGGAATCAATGATGTGTGCAGGTGCTGTTTTAAATTCTATATATACTTGTATAATAAAAACCGGATATCAATAAATAGATGACTCAAAATATATAAACCTCATATATAAAAAACATGTATAATATACAAAACTGTAAAACAAATGTAATCCTTTGTAAAAGTGCTTTGTGCTCGGTGATGGCAAATTTTAATATTAAAAATCTCAATATCCAACTGTTTGGCAAATCAACCTGAAAAGTCCAAACTCTTCAATGTGCAACAGTTCAAGTGAATTTATAAACGGGGTGACTTTCCAAGTGTGACCATTCAATAGATCTCATGCGGTGCTCATTTAAAGTGATCAGTGGTATATCCTTCTCAGCCGCGTTCCAGGTGCTCCCCTCCTGACCCTGAGTGCCTGCTTACTGGAAAAACGTTCCCCACTCAAGGGGTTCACGTTTTGGGTGAAGTGCACAGCTCCCTCTGTGCTCTCTGGAAATGGCGTTCCTCCTTGTCCGTGTACTCCTGGTCTCCGGGCTTCCTTCGCCCCTCTCCGTGTCCCAAGATTTATGCCATAAAAAATAAAAGCTCGATCTTGTGCAAGTATTGCTAATTTATTGGCTAAAAAGTATACAGCATAAAAATATAAAAACAAAAACAATGGTATAGAATACAGCTCCAAGTTCCCTAGGAGGAGACGCCGTGTCTCCTGCGTTCTCCTGGAAACTTAAAAAACCGGAAGTCCGGTTTTTGTGCAATACTTGCACAAGATCGAGCTTTTATTTTTTCAGGTTGATTTGCCAAACAGTTGGATATTGAGATTTTAATATTAAAATTTGCTGATATCCAGTTTTTATTATACAAGTATATATAGAATTTAAAACAGCACCTGCACACATCATTGATTCCATATTTAGGATTTTACCCTAATTGTTGGTTGCACATTTGGTACAACAAGCCCAGACATACTGACATATACCATTGGTCCCTTGCTTATACTATTTTACCTTAATAGCTGTCTGCACATTTTGCACCACTAAACCGAAGACCGACAGAAGACATACTTGTAGTCCTTACAACCTTTTTTTACCTTTTTTCCCTTTGATCTCTTGGTTTATACACATTTTTGAAAATCCACCAGCACGCTGGAAATTTCTTACTTCATACTAATATTAAGCAAATATAATAATAAAGAGAGCAGCGCCAATACCACCTCAATACCATTATATTACTTATACTACCCACTTCTGGGAAGTTCGGTGGAGGCAGCAGCTCTCAGAGCATAGTTACATCCATTTGCGCGGAACACACCAATTTGTTTCATTAATATTCAATATTGTCTTCCTGATTCTCCTCCCATCCTGAGACCCGTTACCCGAATGGCCAAGAGGAGAAGCGATCCTATTGGCCGCTGAGGAGGAGGAGGGAGGAGACGCAGGTGGAAGCCACTGTGGCGCACAAGGAGGAGGAGACGCTGCCCGGAGAAAGCAATGCCTGCAATGTAGATAGGGGAAGTGCGGGGCTGGTGACCAACCGGGGGGGGTGTGCCTATGATGAATGGATTGATTGCCCCCCCCCAAAAAATATACCACCACCTGCCACTGCCTACAAACTGCCACTTGGCTGCCTCTGAAGAGTGAGCCACTGCTGTTTATCTTTCAAAAAGGCACCTATATAAAAGTAGCCCTGCATCTCCTTCCCACCCTACCATAAACTATACAGTTTAAGGAGAAGCAGCAGACTGATGACCTCATCTCTCTGTCAATTTGCTTTATCCTCCTGTAAGCATCTTCTGTGCTCAGTAGTACAACTGACTGGCTTGTTGGGTTGCATCGCCCTCCCCCAGTCTGAGCTCTGCTTTACAGGAATTGCAAAAGACTGATACAAAGTGAAATTCAGGTACTTTGACTACTTGCATTAAAAACATACATTTAAGAGTGTATTAAGAATACAGATCTGCATTAATTTAATTGGTCACAACAGTATGCAGCTCTGCATGCTTATATAAAATCATCTTACATTCATTAGTTAAAAATGTTTTGCTTTTAATGACAATTACTGGTTTTTCACTTTGTGAGGCACTGGTGATGTAACTAGGGCCTCACTGATGCATCCTGGGAAGGATACATCACCAGTGCCACCCCCCCCCCCCCCCACCGTGACCACTACATAGGAAGGGTCCTACGTAGTCACTCCGGGATCAATGTAGTGGTCACGGAGTGTTTCACTTTTTGGTCATTAACAGTAATTTTCGTTTTGTAAAAATTGATTACTTACATTCTACTAAAATATATTCGTACGTCTCGACGTATGACAACACTGGTTAATTTAATTACGTCTAGACATAAGAATTATGTGAGAATTTACATACAAAAATTACGTTCATCAGTTTCATGGACTTAAAGTGAAACATAGTCAGAAAACGTTAAGGACATTTCGTCTCGAGTCTGACCCCCTCCCGCTACGTTGGGTTGTTCGGTCAGTCAACATGATGACTCGTGTCTTCTACGAATGTCCTCCTATTTCGTTTAACTGTCTCTCTACTCCAG
>BLSH010360002.1:273174-290020 GCA_018402905.1 Glandirana rugosa | reverse complement strand
GGCCATGTCTCTGAGTATTGCACACCTTGTGCTTTTGGGCACTCCAGTGATGTTGCAGCTCTGAAATATGGCAAAACTGGTGGCAAGTGGCATCTTGGCAGCTGTACGCTTGACTTTTCTCAGTTCACGGGCAGTTATTTTGCACCTTGGTTTTTCCACACGCTTCTTGCGACCCTGTTGGCTATTTTGAATGAAACTCTTGATTGTTCGATGATCACGCTTCAGAAGCTTGGCAATTTTAAGAGTGCTGCATCCCTCTGCAAGATATCTCACTATTTTTGACTTTTCGGAGCCTGTCAAGTCCTTCTTTTGACCCATTTTGCCAAAGGAAAGGAAGTTGCCTAATAATTATGCACACCTGATATAGGGTGTTGATGTCATTAAACCACACCCCTTCTCATTACTGAGATGCACATCACCTAATATGCTTAATTGGTAGTAGGCTTTCGAGCCTATACAGCTTGGAGTAAGACAACATGCATAAAGAGGATGATGTGGTCAAAATACTAATTTGCCTAATAATTCTGCACACAGTGTAGATAAGGTGCTGTTGCATGTAAATCTGACTTCCTGATAAATGTAATTTTAGTTTTAATTATCATTATATAAAATAATGGATGTGGGGGCCTTTTGGTGGGCATGTTTTTTTTTGGGGGGGGCAGCACTACATTCTTGGACCCAGGCAGCACAATGTCTTGGGCCAGCCTTGCCTATAGGTACTGTAAATATTTTCTAGATGCACAACATTCAGGAGATATTTTCTGTATATGCAGCCAAAGATGTCACTGGCGCATGCACCCTGAAGAAATGGCCACCCGGGCCATACTTCAGAGTCCTGTGCCATAAACTGCAACTCCCATGCGCATGCGCGAGAGTGACATTATCGCAGCTCCGGCCAGTCACACAGCTGGAGTCCACAGATCCAGAAGGAAGATCGGGTAAAGATGGAAGTGGCCTCCAGTGGTCACAGCGCATTGCTGGAAGGCTTTGTTTTCAGGTAAGTTTCACATAATGTGCTAGTATGCAATGCACGTTCACGTCAGCAAAAAAAGAAAAAATCACACAACAGTTTACTACCGCTTAAAATTGTTTCTTATTAGTTTTTCTGCCTCCTTGTAATGTCATCTTCCCTGTGCACACTACACATCCCATAGCCCACTGTCTCTTGTCCTTCTTGAGAAAGGGTGGCTACAAGAGAGGTCAAAAGGACACGTCAAACGGTGCTACTGGGTTCATCCATTGCTTTGTCAATTTGAAGGGCATTTTCAGTCCTTATTTCAGTATTTGCGATGTCACCCTGAAAGATTCTTCTACTAGATACGCATGACCCTTGAAAGGTGAAACCATGCGGCACATAAGAACTCCACCACAATTACTTTATAGAGGTTAGGGACCCCATTATCAATGCTGAGTGTAATCATCTTCACATTTAAAAAAAAAAAATCATGTTAGTTGGATTTTTGTGGGATGTGCAATGTTTCGTAATAAAATCCAGATGTGTTGCATTTTATTTGCACATCACTGCAGCATTGTAGTGTGAACATGGCACATTGAAAACTAATTTTTTCCATGTGTCTTTGCAGAGACTGGTGATCATTGATTGTGGAAAAGAACCAGTCACTATAGTGTACACAGGCTTTAAATGGATGAAATTTATTTTGCTGTAAAAATAGGTGTATTGTGTTTTGGCGGTTTTTTTTCATAAAATATAATTTTTGCCTTATTTTCATATTTTTGTGTATTTCAGTGTTGCTGATTTCAGTCACTTCTTGTCTATATGAATGCGTTCTATCATCAAATGCACATCATTGTTTTGCATCATCTCCGTGTTAGTGATAGCAGCACATTGCCTGTGCAATTTGTGTTGGCATGGCCATGTGTTGTCTAAACTACATGTGACAGATTGACAATGCAGGAGCAAAGCTGGGAGACAGATTTCACCCATAGCAGGAAGTGCCTGAGCAAAAACCTTCATGGCAGGATCACTGGATATTCATGAATTATATAAACATACTAAAGCTTTTGGTAAAATCTTAGTGCTTGGGCTTAGATCTACAGTAAAACCTTGGATTGCGAGCATAATTAGTTCCGGAAACATGCTTGTAATCCAAAGCACTTGTATATCAAAGCGAATTTCCCCATAAGACATAATGGAAACTCTGATGATTCGTTCCTCAACCATTTATTCATAAATCTTTCAGTTTATAGTCCATTATAGCAATGTGATAGGTTGTGTAACCATAAAATGTCCATCCACAAATGGCTGCCTCCACAAGGGGATTAGAAGCAAAATCCAGCAGGAGCTACAGAGTATAAAAGAGGAGAGGCGCCTTTAAGTGTAGCAATATGGTTACATTTAATGAAACTCGCATGGTTGATGATTAAGAGGCACATCTAAGTATGCAGGCATCGGGGTAAAGCTGTCCACATAGACCATCCTCCATACTGCCGGCTCCCACCGCTGTCAGTCTGCAATCGTGACCGGGAAGACTACTCTGCTGTAGAGCGATCTGAAAGTAAGGCTTGAAGCGCTTGTAGAGTGCAGCGTGGCAGGGATGATGTTGATGGTGGTGCGGAGGATGGTCTATGTGGACAGCTTTACCCCAGATGCCTGCATACTTAGATGTGCCTCTTTCAATCATCAACCATGTGAGTTGCTAAATGTTGTACCTTCATTAAATGTAACCATATTGCTACGCTTAGAGGCGGCTCTCTTCTCTGTTATACTCAGTTGTGACGCGATGCTACTTGTATATCAAGACATCACTTGTATATCAAGTCAACGTTTATTAAAGCGGAGGTCCGCCAGGGAAAAAAAAAATTAAAAGTCAGCAGCTACACATACTGTAGCTGCTGACTTTTAATAATAGGACACTTACCTGTCCTGGAGTCCAGCGATGTCTGCACCCGCCACCAATCTTCAGATCGGGGGACAGGTGCAGTCGCCTCCATTGCGGGTAAGGGAACCCGGACGTGTAGCATTACAGCTTCAAGCCGGGCACCTTACTGCGCATGCGCAAGGGTCCGCCACGCTCTGCTATTGGCCAGGCTGCCAGTAGCAGAGTGAGCAGGGAGGAGGGAGCTGGGCTGCTGACGTCAGCGGCTGCGGCGGCTGGCCAGAGCTCCCGGATGTGTGGAAAAGGACACCTGTCTAAAGACAGGTGTCCTCTTCCCCCTCCCCCCCCGAAAGGTGCCAAATGTGACAGCTGAGGGGGGGGGGGGAATCCAACCAGGGGAAGTTCCACTTTTGGGTGGAACTCCACTTTAAGTGCTAGTTCACACCAGATGCAGTTCCGTGTGCTTTTTTTCTACACTAAAATGCATGCACAGTGTTTTCCATGTATTCCAATGGCTCTAGTTCACACCAGAGCAGTCAGTTTCTGGTGCAGAGAAATGTAGAGCATGCTGCATTTTTTTCTGCACAGAAGTACTGGAATATAGCAAATTGTGTTCACACCACACGCAGTTCCAGTGCGTTTTTGATACAATTTGCTATGTTCCAGTACAGTTCTGTGCAGAAAAAATGCAGCATGCTCTACATTTTTTCTGCACTGGAAACTGACCAGAAACTGACTGGGAACTGACTGCACTGGTGTGAACTATATGCTCTACATTTTTTTGCACCGGAAACTGACTGCACTAGTGTGAACTAGAGCCATTGGAATACATGGAAAACACTGTGCATGCATTTTTTTTTTTGTAAATATAATTTTTATTGACAGGAGGAATTCAAGGGGGTAAATATGGTACAGAGTGATCTCACAAGATATATACAATATCCACACTTCACATTTCCAGGGGTCTAGTACCTAGAGAGAATCATAGAATATACTTCTTGTCTGTCTACCCCGTTTCCCTCCAGAGGCTATAGCCTTAAACATCTTGTGCAATTGTAATGACGGTATGAACCACCCCCTTCCTTCCCCCCGTTGTAATAACCCAACAGACAAGAGAGAATAAAAATAGGTCACTCTACACAAAAAAACATGAGAGTAGGGGGAAAGTTAAATAGAAAAAGTGAAAAGAAAAGAAGGGGGAAAAGGGATAATGGACTGTACTAGGCCCTGGCGGCTACCAACCGCCGATCGCTGGTGCATGCATTTTTAGTGCAGAAAAAAAGTGCACGGAACTGCATCTGGTGTGAACTAGCACTTAAAAATTTTGCTTGTCTTGCAAAACGCTCTAAAACCAAGTTACTCTCAAACCAAGGTTTTACTGTACTTTATATGCACAACCATCTGCATAGCCCTGTATTAAAATGAACACAAAAAAATTGAGCGCATGCAAACCACATGTAGTAGGATGCAACAGTAGACTATTATAAGGCTCCTGGCTCTTTATTTTAAAGGCAATGGAAATGGCTGCATTCGTTTTCATTTTTTAGGTTTTTTTTTTAATGTGTGGTTAAAAAATGGCCATTCTTAATTTTAAAAAGTACCTTATATTGCTCTCAGCCTCCTTCAAATTTCCAAATTCCTTTTTTTTTGTCCTGCTGTGATCCAACTTCCATTTAGAGAGTGGCTACGTTCATTGTTCATGGTCCCACTGCATGTAGGAACATAGCTACCTTCTGTGCTTGCTTCAGAGATGGACTAGGGAGCCGTGCATAAGATTGCAACTAATCTGCACTGCTCATTCCACACTAACAGAAGTGAGGAGGAAAATGAGAGGGACAGGAGCTCGTTGAGAACATGACAGGGAGGCAGAAAAAAAACAGTAAGAAACAATTGCATAAAAAAATAGATTACAGGACCATTAAGTAATGGATGTGTATGGATTATTTTTGGAGAAGAGGGATATCGTTTATTGTCACTTTATGTTTTCGATTAATGATCTGACCAGTAACATGCTTCCTCTGTTTGGGTGGCTATGCTCACTTCTCCACTATATCTATGCGGGAGCAACATAGCCAGCCTTGTACAGCAACATTGTCAACCTACCTACGGCAAGGGTAACCTAGCCATTTAATGTAAGATTTCTCTTATCCTTCAATTCCCCCAGTCATACTAAACAGCGTGGATGGACAAATCTCCCCTGCCGGCTATTATATTCTGACAGTCAGCACCTGCGTCTGTCAGATTTCCTGCACAGTGGCTGTATCTGATAAGATGCAGCTGCTGTTCGGACAACAACTTTCTTCCTATGGCCTACGATTCTCAGATTAAAAGGAGACTACTGAACCGGATGACAGCTTCTCCTTAGGGAAACATCAGGGATCTATTAAACCCATAAAGTCAACTCTGCAAGCTGAAAAAGTTGAACGATTGTTTGCTGATCTCCTGCCGGTCTGTATCCTGACACCTGCCGTGGAGGTTTCAAGGAGGGACCAGTGAGTTTGGGACACATGGCGGAGGAAGGAGCGTTAGGCAGGGGGGCGTCCGTATCACTTTTGGCAGGAAGCTCACAGTCGGGACTAGGCTGCTGTAGTGGCTGCTGATGTTTTTCAACTTCTTTCACCAGTGTAACTATTATGTGGGTGGCAGCATAAAAGTTAGAGGAAGTTAAAAAATAACAGACTTACCAACAGGACCAACTGGAAATACAACTATGTTACAGGGGAACTGTGAAAGGCAGTGTTAATTCTACTGACAGACTGCATCATATATGTTATTTTTAGTTTTCCCCATAGTTCCATTTTCAACTTTGATACTA
The DNA here is from genome assembly GCA_018402905.1 of Glandirana rugosa. Lineage (NCBI taxonomy): Eukaryota > Metazoa > Chordata > Amphibia > Anura > Ranidae > Glandirana > Glandirana rugosa. The sequence goes on along the minus strand of BLSH010360002.1, from coordinate 284,368 downwards.
TAATTGCTTTCATAGTAATCGGGTGGAGGTCATTGAAAAGAAAACACACTCAAATTATCCAAAATGACTTCACAAGGGCCGGTATTAATCATGATGAAGCCAAACAGTACTGAGCATTGCTGTGTTGCTGGATTTTGTAGTAGTAGTCACCTCTGCTACTGTTGTAGTTACTGTAAGTACTATCTACTACAAGTATTACATAGTGTCTATTTTGTAGAACCTAGTGATTTAAAACATTCCATACCACAATTACTGTAGAGATTCTACAGTATTTCAAAAAAGCGAGTACACCCCTCACATTTTTGTAAATATTTTATTATATATTTTCATGTGACAACACTGAAGAAATGACACTTTGCTACAATGTAAAGTAGTGAGTGTACAGCTTGTATAACAGTGTAAATTTGCTGTCCCCTCAAAATAGCTCAACACACAGCCATTAAACTGGTGGCAACAAAAGTGAAAATGTCCAAATTGGGCCCAAAGTGTCAATACTTTGTGTGGCCACCATTATTTTCCAGCACTGTCTTAACCTTCTTGGGCATGGAGTTCACCAGAGCTTCACAGGTTGCCACTGGAGTCCTCTTCCCCTCCTCCATGACGACATCACAGAGCTGGTGGATGTTAGAGACCTTGCGCTCATACACCTTCAGTTTGAGGATGCCCCACAGATGCTCAATAGGTCTGGAGACATGCTTGGCTAGTCCATCACCTTTACCGTCAGCTTCTTTAGCAAAGCAATGGTCGTCTTGGAGGTGTGTTTGGGGTCGTTATCATGTTGGAATACTGCCCTGCGTCCCAGTCTCTGAAGGGAGGGGATCATGCTTTGCTTCAGTATGTCACAGTACATGTTGGCATTCATGGTTTCCTCAATGAACTTTAGCTCTCCAGTGCTGGCAGCACTCATGCAGCCCCAGACCATGACACTCCCACTACCATGCTTGATTGTAGGCGAGACACACTTGTCTTTGTACTCCTCGTCTGGTTGCCGCCACACACGCTTGACACAATCTGAACCAAATATTTTTATCTTGGTCTCATCAGACCACAGGACATGGTTCCAATAATCCATGTCCTGAGTCTGCTTGTCTTCAGAAAACTGTTTGCGGGCTTTCTTGTGCATCATCTTTAGAAGAGGCTTCCTTCTGGGATGACAGCCATGCAGACCAATTTGATGCAGTGTGCAGCGTATGGTCTGAGCACTGACAGGCTGACCCCCCCATCCCTTCAACCTCTTTATGAATGCTGGTAGCACTCATACGTCTATTTCCCATAGACAACCTCTGGATATGATGCTGAGCAGGTGCACTCAACGTCTTTGGTCGACCATGGTGAGGCCTGTTCTGAGTGGAACCTGAACTGTTAAACCGCTGTATGGTCTTGGCAACTGTGCTGCAGCTCAGTTTCAGGATCTTGGCAATCTTCTTATAGCCTAGGCCAAAGGTCTCCAAACTATGGCCCTCCAGTTGTTCAGGAACTACAATTCCCATCATACTTAGTCATGTCTGTGAATGTCAGAGTTTTACAATGCCTCATGGGATGTATAGTTCCTCAACAGCTGGAGGCCCTTATTTTGGAGATCCCTGGCCTAGGCCATTTTTATGTAGAGCAACAATTCTTTTTATCAGATCCTCAGAGAGTTATTTGCCATGTGGTGCCATGTTGAAATTCCAGTGACCAGTATGAAAGAGTGAGAGCGGTAACACCAAATTTAATACACCTGCTCCCCATTCACACATGAGACCTTGTAACACTAACGAGTCCCATGACACCGAGGGAGGGAAATGGCTAATTGGGCCCATTTTGGACATTTTCACTTAGGGGTGTAAGCACTTTTGTTGCCAGCAGTTTAGACATTAATGGCTCCGTGTTGAGTTATTTTGCGGGGACAGCAAATTTACACTTGATACAAGCTGTACACTCACTACTTTACATTGTAGCAAAGTGTAATTTCTTCAGTGTTGTCAGATGAAAACATAAAGTAAAATATTTATAAAAATGTGAGGGTGTACTCACTTTTGTGAGATTCTGTACATACACAAGATCGGCTACTCACCTGAAGACAGCAAGGGCCAATGACCACAGGACTAGAGGCCTTCGCAGTTCAAATCTTTTTCTTTCTTTCATAACACGCTGAGCCCAAAATATTATTGTAGCATATAGAACAGAGAAAAAGAAGGACTTGCTCCTGTGCAAGAAAAAAATAATATACGGTATTACTGAGAAGAACCAAACTATAGCATGGGGTACACATCAGTAGTTTTAAAGAGACAAATATCTATACAGGAACATAATGCCTGATTCCAGACAAACCATTGTCCCACAGTACCTGGTTTTCAGTGCTTTCTGTGTCCTTGTTAGAGAACCTAACCTTCCTCTGCCAATCAATTACTGTTAAACCTCCCTGCCAGATAAAAGCCGCTCAATCAGCAGCTGCAGCGCTGATCTGTGTATACTGACAGCAGGGGAGTTCTTTCCCTACTTTATTCAAAAACTAGAAAAAAGATGTATTTGGCTTCACAAACACTTGATATGAAAACTGGTAGGCACCATATGGTTTAACCTTAATTGTTATATTAAGCCTGCTAACAGTGTTCCTGGAGTCCCCAAAGGTATATCTATAGGGTATCCAGTATTCACTGTGTGAGCACCTTTTGACAGGGCAAAGCTGGCCATAGACGGTTCAAATCTTGGCCAGTTCAGCAGGAAGATTTGAACCATGTGTGGGCAAGCTGAATGTACTGAAGTTGATCGATTGATCAACTTGGGTACAACTAGCCTGCCAGATTTTACATGTGATAATTGCTAGCAGCTGTTACATACAATGGATCAACAGCAGAGTTCAGGCATGTCCTGTGACAGAGTGAAGTTTCAGAGGTGTCCTATGCACAGTGTACAGTTTCCGGGGAGCCCCATGCATAGAGTGCAGAGTTTAGGGGTGTGCTGTGCCCAATGTGCAGGGTTCAGCTCTCTTTCACAGGCTGTCCACATTACTTACCCCCCCCCCTCGGTTCTGACCTCTGCACCACTCTCCCCCATCCCCAACTTCCACACACATCTCCCTCAACAGCCCTCATTCCCCTCCACACCCAAAGCTTCCTCTTATCTCACCTACCACCTTTAGTACCACCCGGCAGTGTAGACATCTCTGCCTCTCTCCCTCACTTGCAGGGAGATCATTGGTCAGCATCTGTGTCCTCAGGCACAGATTGGGATCACAGTGCAGCTTACTAAGTGACGTGTGATGCCCTATCCCACACGGCACCTGCATCTGCATTAGGGTTGCCACCTTATTCCTTTAAAACCATACACATATTAATTACACATGTCCTGGGGCTAATTTAATGCAGGTAAGGCACTAAGTGAATTTAATTACTACCTTAATTAGCCACAGAACCTGTGTAATTAATATGTGTTTGGTTTTAAAGGGATGAGGTGGCAACCCTAATTACAGGCCTCCTCAGACCACCATCTAGAGCACTGTGTGCATTACAGGCCTCCTCAGACCACCGTCCAGAGCACTGTGTGCATTACAGGCCTCCTCAGACCACCGTCCAGAGCACTGCGTGCATTACAGGCCTCCTCAGACCACCGTCCAGAGCACTGTGTGCATTACAGGCCTCCTCAGACCACCATCTAGAGCACTGTGTGCATTACAGGCCTCCTCAGACCACCGCCCAGAGCACTGTGTGCATTACAGGCCTCCTCAGACCACCATCTAGAGCACTGTGAGCATTACAGGCCTCCTCAGACCACCGTCCAGAGCACTGTGTGCATTACAGGCCTCCTCCAACCACCGTCCAGAGCACTGTGTGCATTGCAAGCCTCCTCAGACCATTATCCAGAGCACTGTGTGCATTACAGGCCTCCTCAGACCACCGTCCAGAGCACTGTGTGCATTACAGGCCTCCTCAGACCACCGTCTAGAGCACTGTGTGCATTACAGGCCTCCTCAGACCACCGTCCAGAGCACTGTGTGCATTACAGGCCTCCTCAGACCACCATCCAGAGCACTGTGTGCATTAAAGGCCTCCTCAGGCCACGGTCCAGAGCACTGTGTGCATTACAGGCCTCCTCAAACCACGGTCCAGAGCACTGTGCGCATTACAGGTAGGGTTGCCACCTTATCCCTTTAAAACTGAACACATATTAATTACACATGTCCTGGGGCTAATTTAATGCAGGTAGGACACAAGTGCATTTAATTACTACCTTAATTAGCCACAGAACCTGTGTAATTAATATGGGTTTGGTTTTAAAGGGATAAGGTGGCAACCCTAATCTGCATCGGCCTTGTCCCTTCCATGAGTAAAGGGCAGGCAGAGATCTGTGAGAGCCCCTAAAAGGGAAGACGTCCTTGTAAACACAGAAGGCTTCTGTGTTTACAAATGACAGTGGTGAGTGGGGAGCGGAGGGAGAAAACTGCAGGTGGCAGAGTAGAGTTCCACCATGTTCCAGCTGAAATAAAGTCCTGGGTGTAAGGGTCACTTGAAATGGTCGTGCGTTTGACACGTGTTCTATATAAATCAAACTACAGCAGTCAATAGTTGATTACATCAATTATTGGGATGTTTCATCTCGTGGATTGCAAGAACCTGTTCAGTCAAATTGGTTATTAAATCTTCTTGTTTACTTTCATTCACTTTCTAAACTTATCTAGCACAAAGACCCCACTTCTAGTGGCTTTTTTCAGATTTATTTGGATGGATAAAAAATGACTTATAAAACATTTTTTTCACAAACGACTGTGGATTTTCAGTTTCATATTTATATATATTACAATTAAGTCTCAATGGGCAAAGCTTTAATGTGGTTCTCTGCATTAATGTAAAAAACCTTCCACGATTAGTTCCCCCCCAAGTCCACGGTAAATACTTACCTGAGCCCAATCTCAATCCAGTGCTGTGCCTGAGAACAGCATCTCTCTCTGTCCTCGCTGGCTCAGAGGCAACAGTGAGAGCTATTGGCTCCTGCTGCTGTCAATCAAATACTGTGGGGAGGGAGCAGGGGGCAGGGCTGAGCTGCACTATGTGTGTCTATAAACACACACAGCCCAGCTCGAGAGCGAGCCTGGATTTCTGCCCCCATAGCAAGCACTTGCTATAGGGACAGACACAGAAGAGGAGGAGTGAAGAGAGCCGGCGGGGGACCCCAGAACAGGAAGTGCAGGGCCACACTCTGCAATACCATTGCACAAAGCAGGTAAGTATAGCATGTTTGTTATTTTTTTTTTTAAAGCCTTTAGTAATGCTTTAACATAAAGATAAATATCTTTATTTTTAGTTATGTGACTGTAATGTTTTAAATGTTATTTAGCTGAAAATAATTGTATTTTTTTTTCATAATAAGAATTCATATCTTGGTGTCTTTACTTTGTGGACTGAGCCTCCTGATCTTGGTGATTTTTTTAAGTCTTGGTTCAGATATTTATCAATGTTTGGAGCCAAGATCCAAACAACTTTCACCCAAGATCCACATATTTTTCACATAAGATTTATTTGGAAAATGTGTAAAATGTAGGTAAATTTTGGGTGAAAACATTAGTAAACAGACCCTATAGTAAACATGTATTTTTTTCCCCTTGTTCCCCCCTGTTTTCTAGTTGAGAAAATACACAAAAAGAAAAAACCTCCACACATAGGCCAATTCTGTTCTTATAAAGTGCACATTGCAGTCACAACATAAGCTCTAAAGTCTGCTATAGCTATGGCTATGTGTTTCAAAAAGATAGCTCTGATTATACAGACATGTGATATAAGTCCATGAATTGCATCCAAATACAATTTTATAGAGTGTGGTCCCCATAGTATATAGTTCAGACTATATGGTGCAGTCAGTGTAGTATATATAAGACAGTGTAATGAAGTGGTTAAGGACATGGTGGCACAGTGGTGTAGCAGTTAGCACTTTTGCCTGGCAGCAAAAGGGTCGCTGGTTTGAATCCCAACCACAACACTAACTGCCTGGAGTTTGCATGTTCTCCCTGTGCCTGTGTGGGTTTCCTCCGGGTACTCCGGTTTCCTCCCACACTCCAAAGACATGCTGGTAGGTTAATTGGATCCTGTCTAAATTGGCCCAAGTATGTGTATTCATGAATGTGAGTTAGGGACCTTAGATTGTAAGCTCCTTGAGGGTAGGGATTGATGTGAATGTACAATGTATATGTAAAGCGCTGCATAAATTGACTGCGCTATATAAGTACCTGAAATAATAAAATAAAATAAATAAATATGATGGGATTCGTGGATTTCATACTTTGGATCTTTGTCTAATATTGTTATTGGAGTTAAAGGCATATATCTCAAACTCTATTCAAAAAAAATATGTATGTAAAACACAGATTTAAATCTTGGTTTATTATCTGAGAGTGTTGTTTATTTGAATTATGTTTGGATGTAATTGCCCAATTATGGGACCATGGCACGGGTTTTAGAATAGGATTTGCGGACATTAACCTGCTTACTTGGGTTGATTATACTGGATGAAACATGACCAGGCGGAAGCAGGTGTTTTATATTGATGTAAATGAATTTGCCTTCTGTGCCAATATGAAAACGGTGCCAGTGCTCTCACACATGGTGTAGATACTTTCACATGTGATGCAAAGTAGGTATTTGTTTTCTGTAAGTCTATTTTGTACTTCCAACCTGATCCTTCTGACAGTGAGATAGCATTGTACTTCTACAAACTTTATAATTACAGTCAGCCAGACAGCAATTTGTAGTAATTAACAGTAAAGTATATCTACTGCTCTCCTGTGAAGTAAACCCAACATGAAAATGAGAATCTCTCAGTTATCTTTCATCACATAAATTGATTAACTTCCAAAAACACTGCTTCATGTAACGCAGGGGTAGGAAACCTGCGGCCCTCCAGCTGTTGTGGAACTACATTTCCCATGAGGCATTGCAAGGTTGACAGTTACAATTACTCTCAGGCATGATGGGACTTGTAGTTCTGCAACAGCTGGAGGGCCGCAGTTTGCCTACCCCTGATGTAACGTAAGTAAAAGCAGCACAAGCCATTACTGCACAGAAGCCATGATCATTGAATAATAATCAGCAGGAACAGGAAACACAACACAGGAAGCAAGTACAACAGAGATGCATCATAGAGTTGCATATAAATAAACATAACATCCACAACATACACTGCATGTAGTGTTCTCTTTAAAGTACTAAATAAATGGATTGAGTGAGGATAAGTTGGATGGGTAGGATGATAAAAAAAAAAAAACAAGTAATAGGCGCACGTACCCAAATACTATGTAATCCCCACAAGTAATAATCAGGGGAAAAAATCATAGCATGAATAAAAAGAGATACATTTTAAGGCCTCATGCACACAGGATGTTTTTTGACCGTTTTACAGCAGCTGTTTTTAGCTGCAGACATTTTTTTCTACAGTCAATAAACCCTCCATCATGTTATCCTATGTGTTCATGCACATATAGGCCGGTATCAACTGTTTTTAGCAGTGACGTTTTTGAGCTGCTAAAAATAACCAAGACCTGAGGGCTCTGAGAGACGTTTTTCAGCTGTGAAAATGGTCAAACGCTCAAAAATGCACAAAAACGAGGCTAAACGCCGATCCCAAATGTTTTTGGATGTTTTAGCTTCCTCCACATAGGAACAGAAGCTGAGTTCCAGCAAGGCTGAAAAATAAACAAAGAGAGAGGTGCCTCTAAAGCCTGGTACACACGCGCATATTGTTGGCCAACCTAATGTCCAACTTTTGTTCAAATTGGCTGTTGGCGGTTGTGTCTAGATTACTGACGGTAGTCATGTATTCGGCCAAAGCCAAACGTAGTAATGTGTTACGAGTGTATAACAAGGAAGTTCAGGTGAATGTGATTTGTGAATTACAGACACAGGTTACACGACCGAACGCTTCCTGGACTCTGAGCATGCGTGTTGGCACTTCCAACTTTTTGTTGGCCAACTTCTGTACACATGAGCCAACAATCTGCCAATGCCTTGTTGGTCAACAAACGTTTTCTAGTCTTGTCAGCCAATTTCTGTTGGACGAAAATTGGAAATCGGCTGTCGAATTGTGCGTACTAATGGCTGGATTATCAGCCAACAGGCTGTTGGACAACCCTTGTTGGCCAACAATTGGATCGTGTGCATGGGCCTTAAGTGGAGAGTTAAAACAACTTTAATGGGAACATCCAGATGGCAACACACATGTATGTGGAATATAGTGGGCACATCAATAGTAAAAGGTCCCTGGGGGGTATCATCGGTGGAAACAAACTCCGCTCCTCTGCTCCTTCCTGGTGCTGCATGCTTGTCATGCTTGAGCAAGGAGTGCAGCTACCACAACACTCGTAGTGCGCATGCTCAGGAAACGCTTTGCATTCCGGTGATGTTATCCCTCCCTGCCACCTAGTATCTGCATTCCAAGCCTCAATCTGGTCTTCACCACTACATGGCCGCTTACTGTCACAGCAGTGAGCAGCAGGGCTCACAGTGCAGCACCAGGAAGGAGAAGAGGAGCAGAGTTTGTTTCCACCGATAATACCCCCCAGGGACCTTTTACTATTGATGTGCCCACTATATTCCACGCATATGTGAGTTGCCATCTGGATGCTCCCATTAAATTTGTTTTACTTCTACACTTCTCTCTTTGTTTATGGATGGGTAGGATGGGTTTGAACCCCCATCAGATTATTATTGCTGTCTGTTTCCAGATTAAGGAGATGTACTCTTGCTCTCTTTTTGTTTTGGTGACTTCTGTTACTGGGACTGAAAGTGCTGGGAGATTCAAAATCTTAAATCGTCACCAGAACAAAATTAGAAGATATTTCCTGTCTACAGGATAGAAAAAGAGTAAACATTTTCTTAGTGGGACATAGATGGTAAAAAAAACCCCAAAAAAACCTTACAGGGGTTTTAAACGCTCCGTACGCTATCCAGATTGGTAAAAAAAAAGGGGCAGTTATATGGCCAGTCCACACTCCTATCCTTAAGAAAATATGCTGCGCTATTTGTATATCTGTATACACTCACTGGTCACTTTATTAGGTACACCTGTTCAGTTGCTTGGTAACAAAAATTGCTAATCAGCCAATTACATGGCAGCGACTCAATGCATTTAGGCATTTAGACATGGTGAAGACGACTTGTTGAAGTTCACACCGAGCATCAAAATGGGGAAGAAAGGGGATTTAAGTGACTTTGAATGTGGCATCAACGTAGACTCAAACATACATCGCTACTAATATACTGTATAGAGAGACTGTACTAATTCTTTTTCTTTTGCTCTACAGGAGACACGTTGTTCATTGTTCTTCGAAAACAAAAGCTGATCTTCCTACACTGGTATCATCACATTACTGTATTGCTCTACATCTGGTACACATAAGGACACAGTGGACAGGGGAGGATGATTCCAGATGGGCTGGCCTGAGTATTTTCAAAAACCTGCTGATCTACTGGGATATTCACGCACAACCATCTCTAGGGTTTGCAGAGAATGGTCCAAAAAAGAGAAAATATCCAGTGAGCGGCAGTTGTGTGTACGAAAATGCCTGGTTGATGTCAGAGGTCAGAGGAGAATGAGCAGACTGGTTTGAGACAATAGAAAAGCAACAGTAACTCAAATAACCACTCATTACAACCAAGGTATGCAGAATACCATCTCTGTACACACAACACATCGAACCTTGAAGCAGATGGGCTACAGCAGCAGAAGATCATACCAGGTGCCACTCCTGTCAGATAATAACAGGAAACTGAGGCTACAGTTCGCACAGGCTCACCAAAATTGGACAATAGAAGATTGGAAAAATGTTGCCTGGTCTGATGAGTCTTAATTTCAGTTGCAACATCCAGATGGTAGGGTCAGAATTTGGCGTAAACAACATGAAAGCATGGATCCATCCTGCCTTACACCAATGGTTCAGACTGGTGGTGGTGGTGTAATGGTGTGGGGGATATTTTCTTGGCACACTTGGGGCCCCTTAGTACCAATTGAGCATCGTTTAAACGCCAAGGCCTACCTGAGTATTGTTGCTGACCATGTCCATCCCTTTATGACTACAGTGAGTGTATCCATCTTCTGATGGCTACTTCCAGCACCAGGTCACAAAGCTCAAATCATCTCACCACTGGTTTCTTGAACATGACAATGAGATCACTGTACTTCAATGGCCTCCACAGTCAGCAGATCTCAATCCAATAGAGCACCTTTGAGATGTGGTGAAACGGGAGATTTGCATCATGGATGTGCAGCCAACAAATCTGCAGCAATTGCGTGATGCTATCATATCACTATGGACCAAAATCTCTGAGGAATGTTTCCAACACCTTGCTGAATCTATGCCACAAAGCATTAAGGCGGTTCTGAAGTCAAAAGGGGGTCCAGCCGGGTACTAGAAAGGTGTACCTAATAAAGTGGCCAGTATATACCAACAGCAGCCAATGAGATCTAAGCTTTTTCTGATCCTAGTTCTTATAAATAACTTTTCCATTTTCTTTTGCTCTAAATTGTTTATAGTTTTATCTGTTTATCTGTTGAGCTCAAACACATTACAATCTAATTGTAAAATTTCCTTTTATAGTTTTATAATTTCCTGTTTATAGTTTTATCTGTTTATCTGTTGAGCTCAAACACATTACAATCTAATTGTAAAATTTCCTTTAGATCTGCCAACAACTTTGTCGTTCATGGGTCTGCCTGATTGAATAAATAATAATTGGGTAGATTAGGAGGGTCCTCATATTACATAGTTTTGGTAAAAGCAAAGTTGATTGTACAAGTCTGTACGATCAGATTATACATCTGTACCTCAAGTAGCTAAAATCTGATCAGAATTACAAGATATGACTCCACTTGTAACTAATCCCACCTTAAAGTGTATGTTACCCCAACATTACATATTCCTGGTATGTGTCTGTGGTATCATGTAGTTGTGTTTAACAGTACTCTGTTTTCTTTGTATTTCTTCATTTGTTTGAAATAACTGTTGATCATGCCAGTCCCTTTGCTTTACTATTTCAAACTGACCATTCTAGGCATAGAAGCACATCCTTACCAGCGTGGTCAGTTTTCAGCACAGCCTGCCTGTCTTCCAATGGGCAAAACTTGTTTTACAACCCCCCCCCCCCCACACACACACACACACACTGCACAGCTCTTCACTGGTAAGGTCAGATCAGTGTCTGAACATGTTAGTTGAAACGAAAATGGT
>BLSH010360002.1:220937-266352 GCA_018402905.1 Glandirana rugosa | reverse complement strand
GGGTGTTAGAGAGGGGATGAGAGAAAGAGGGAGTGTGAGAGAGAGTAAGAGAAAGAGAGAGAGGGGGTGAGAGAGAAGGGAGAGAGAGAGTGGAGTGAGAGAGGGGGTGAGAAAGAGAGGGGGTGAGAGGGAGGGAGGGAGAGAGGGGGAGGGGTGAGACAGAGGGAGGAGAGGGGGAGAGATAAAGAGGGTGGGGTGATCAGTAGGTCTGGTATTCACAATTATGGCCTGTTCCACCATTATATGAAGTACAGTGCACCCCCCACCCACCCACACACAGGCCTCCTCTGTGGTCTCTCCCCAGTCCATGTAGAAGGCAGGCTGTCGCATTTCGGTTCTCAGCTGCTCTCCGGTCCCCTCCTCCCACCATTACAGCCAGTAACTCTTGCCAGTCCAGGAGGTGTCCCTCTCCTCCCAGAGTTCTCTCATTGCCTCTCTCTCCTGTCAGGACCAGACCTGGAGCCCGCTGACACCATTCAGTCTGCCCCATCCACCCAGGAGTCTCTCATAGGTTCCCCTACTGGCCCCGGCCCTCAGGCACTTAGCTCGAGTGCCTGAATGGTCAGTCCGCCCCCCGGGGCGGGCCTTGCAGCCATCACCGAGCAACCGCGGTCGGCACTGATTGGGGTTCGCTCGGCGGGGGCCTCACTCCCATAGAGTTGTAAGACGATGACTGAAGGAGGGGGGTGAAGGCATGGTTTCAACATCAGATTAGGACATGCGGTCCAGCGGCCCACTGGGCAAATGCTCGGTGTGCCCTATGACCAGTCCAGGCCTGCTTACAGACAAAATCTGGTGCAGCTCTGCAGAGAAACCAATCAGCTTCCAGTGTTTTTTGTCAAAACTTAATTGAGCAAGCTGAAGTTAGAAGCTGATTGGCTACCATGCACTGCTGCATCTGATTTTGCACTCTCCAGTTTTAGTAAATCAACCCCACTGAGCATGAGTTAACCTCCTGAACCAAATACAGGTGTTAAAGGAACCGTTGATGCTTGTGTCTGTCCATATGCCGGTGAGCACATGACAGCAATATTTGACATCATTTACTGTTTATGGCTGTTTAACAATTTGGCCATATCAAGATAGCACACATTCAATTTCACTGTAATTTGATATAATAGATATTCTAGTATTTCTTGTGGTGCAACCTTCTACTAGGCAAGTACAGCAATTAATTTTCCTAGCAATATTGGAGAACATGTGCATAAGGGTATGATAACTACATGTCAATTCATAGGATAATTATTGGATATGCCTGTAAATGTTCTAGGTGAATTTGCGCCTATGTTGGTCCTAGTACTGAAAGGATTGCTTGTCTTAACTCAGTTAAAATGAACACTTTACACAATCAATTGGTTTGGGAGACAACAGTCTATCATAGCTATAGTAACTCCACTTTTGTTGAGAAAAAAAAATTACCCTCTGGGTGATCTTTGTACATTGCAAGGATTTTAAGAAACTTTTTTGCAGATTCCTACCTTTTGTAAAGCCCGTACACATGCTGTGAATTTCGGCCAGGAATTTTCATACGACGACCGATCGTCCCAAGTTCTTACCGTTAGTATGCTCCTTTTGGCCACCAATTTTGATTTTTATTCTGATGACAAAAGCTGGATGTGCAGACTAGAATCTTTTTTTTTTTTTGCACGTCAAGGCGACATCAGATTTTCATATCATTAGTACGTTTTTCGTACGAAAAAAAATCGTATGATCAAGACTACGCATGCTCAGAAACGAATAAATACATACGAAGCTATTCAACATGTTACGTCACATCTGACGTTGAATTCGGTCTTATGAAAATTTTCGTAAGGTTAGTAACCTCTTCACTTTCGACATGAGACTAGCATCCAACAAAAAACGTTCGTCCGAAAATCTAAGCCTGTGTACAAGGCTTAATTCTGAAGAATTCCCTGTGTGTGTTGCCTGTGCTCATGTGGAATGTGAATCTAATGAGAGTAGTTTCATAATTATAAATCAGCTGCTGCACCAGCAGGGCTCCAATGAGGAAAATTGCAGGATCTGCATCCCTTTAGGCATGACTTACTATTGGGAGTATCTCACCAAAAATTGAAAGAACACCTCCAGGTAGCCATATTGCATACAGAACCCCTCCAGGTAGCCATATTGCATACAGAACCCCTTCAGGTAGCCATATTGCATACAGAACCCCTTCAGGTAGCCATATTGCATACAGAACCCCTTCAGGTAGCCATATTGCATACAGAACCCTTTCAGGTAGCCATATTGCATACAGAACACCTCCAGGTAGCCATATTGCAGGGATATGCAATTAGCGGACCTCCAGATGTTGCAAAACTACAAGTCCCATCATGACTCTGCCTCTGGGTGTCATGCTTGTGGCTGCCAGAGTTTTGCTATGCGTCATGAGACTTGTAGTTCTGCAACAACTGGAAATTGCATATCCCTGCCATATTGCATTGCATTTCACAGAAAATGACAGCGCTGCAGATTGGAAAGGAAAGGACATTTTTAATAATATTCAATTACAATATGACTCGTGTAGCAATTGTATATGTTATTTTTTTTTTCACGAAAGTGGAGTTACCCTTTAAATAAAACAGTATATCATTTTTCAAGTATTATAGACTTGATAACAAATAGGTAAATGTTGCTCCAGGTTGACCAGCACATCCGCCAGGCAGACCACAGGTTCAAGTCTAGCACATCTATAGCCAATGTAATAAAATATACAAATGACTGTTCACTATGATTCAATTTATCCAAAACTGACGCAGAATAAAAGCTCTTTGTTTGCATGTAATGCTGCTGTAAGCGCTTTATCAAAGAGTACATATTTGTATTAAAGACTTGATGATATAAAAGTTTTGTATCAGTGTGTTTTAATTTAATTAAACATCCATTTTCCTACCCGGGTTTTTAGAACTCACCAGTTCTCTTGCATCCATTGGATGGCTTCTTGGTCATTAAATCGCTTCTCGAAATCATATTCCTGTAGCAGGACCACTGAGAGGTTGCGCTCCTCCATTTTCCTGTGCGCATCTGAGCCTGTTCTTCTCTTGTGCTGTCTGTTGAATGAGACAGGACCAGTAAAAGAAAAGCCAGCTAAACCGGTATTACAGTACTGACACCCCGCCCTTATACTCTACAGCCTACACCTGCCTATGACATGTGTCAGGTGTCCAGCCCTTTAAAGAGATAAGCTGTGTTAGCAATCTGCAACCTAGAGCCAAATCCTATCTGAGAATTATATATTTATATAAAAGGGTAACACTGTTATATTATGGAGTTGGATGCAAATATTTTAATACTCCACAAAAATTGGACACATTGAACATTTAAATCCGCTGAAGAGGACTATTATATACAGTTAATAGATAATGTATACAGTATAATGTGATTGAGAGTACATGGAGGAGATGCTAGTCTTTAATTCAAACACACAAGATCTAATTGGTAACACTGGTGCCAGCTTAAGTCATATTTATATTTCACTATGCTGAACAGGACTATTATATACAGTTAATAGATAATGTCTACAGTATAATGTGGTTGAGGGTCGATTGAGGGAGATGCTGGTCTGTAATTCGAAACACAAAAGATTTAACAGTTATCCCGTTTTAAAAAGAAAACAATGGTACCAATTAAAGTCATATTCATATTTTACTGACATTGGACACATTTTACATTTCAGTATACATGGGCTATTAGATATAGTAAAGAGGAAACTGGGTTGATTTAGTAAAACTGGGGCAAAATCTGATGCAGCTCTGCATAAAAAAATCAGCTTTCAGATATTTTTTGTCAAAGCTTTATCAACCGCTTCAGTACGGGGCATTTTTACCCCCTTCCTGCCCAGGTCATGTAACGCTGTACCCAAATTATTTTTTTTATAATTTTTTTCACATGGAATTTAATAACCCTTGGGTTTTTTATTTTTGCTAAAAAAACTAAAAAGAACGAAAATTTTGAAAAACAAAAAGTTATTGTTTGTTTCTGTCAGAACATTTTGTAAATCAGTAATTTTTCTCCTTCACTGATGTGTGCTGCTGAGGCGGCACTGATGGGCACTGATAGGCTGCACTGATGGGCACTGATGAGGCAGCACTGATGGGCACTGAAGAGGTGGCACTAATATGCAGCACTGATGGGCACTGATGAGGTGGCACTGAAGAGTTGGCACTAATATGCAGCACTGATGAGGCAGCACTGATGAGTCGGCACTGATGAGGTGGCACAAATATGCAGCACTGATGAGCACTGACGAGGCGGCACTGATGAGTCGGCACTGATGAGGTGGCACTAATATGCAGCACTGATGAGCACTGATGGGCACTGATGAGACGGCACTGAAGGGCAATGATGGATGGCACGGATAGGTGTAAACTGATGAGCTGGCACTGAAAGGCATCACTGATGGGCACAGATTGGCCTCACTGATGGGCACAACTTGGCATCACTGATGGGCACAGACTAGCATCACTGCTGGGCACTGTTGAGTCTGCACTGATAATCATGGCCCTGATTATCTGTATAGGTCTCCCCACTGATCGGCTCTCCTCTCCTCACACTCTGTCAGTGTAAGTGAGGAAAAGCCGATAACTGGCATTTCCTTGTTTACATGTGATCAGCTGTGTTTGGACACAGCTGATCACATGGGTAAAGGGGCGCGTCATTGGCTCTTTACTGAGATTGGGGTCACTTTGGCACGCATGCCCGCAATCCCTGCGCTGTGCGTCCCCGCGGGTGAGACTGGGGCGATGTCATATGACGTTGAACAACGGAGCATCCCGCCCACCATCATTTGTCTATACTGTGGGTGGGAGGTAATTAAACAAGCTGAAGTTAGAAGCTGATTGGCACTCTCCAGTTTTACTAAATCAACCCCAATATGTACAGTATAATGTGATTACAAAAGAGTACAAAACATCCAATATTTATCCAGTCTCTAAAAAATCCATTGATGCCAACTCAAGTCACATTCTTGCATGCTGATTGATTTACATTTTTACAGTGCAACCCCCATCTGGGTGGAATTTACTGACAAGTGTGGGTTTTCTATGGAAATACACTTCAGTGTCCCAACATATGTTAGCTGAGTCATAGGGGCTGATTTACTAAAGCTGTAGAGTGCAAAATCTGGTGCAGTTCTGTATAGAAACCAATCAGCTTCCAGGTTTCTTTGTCAGAGCTTAATTGAACAAGCTGAAGTTAGATGTTGATTGGCTACCATGCACAACTGCACCAGATTTTGCACTCACTAGCTTTAGTAAATCAACCCCATAGTGTGCCTAAAATAAAAATGTGATTTTCTGCAGTGTTTATTGGTCGATAAAACGAACTGCTAGTAACATTTTTAAATGTGCATACCATGTAGGAATAAAAGACTTACTCTGTAAAAACCTCAGTGAACTGTACAATACTCACATGCGCTTATCCTTCAAAAAAGACTCCATATGCTGTTGCTTGGAATACAGATTCCAATAATAAATACATATGCTGACTTTTTTAAGACAGCATAGCATATCGGTTTATTTCATTGAGTGAGTACACCACTTTTGTTTTGTTTAAGAAAATGTTGGCATCCATATTCTATTGGGCATCTTATAGAAACAAAATTCACAAAGGCATCATTATTTGAATGTTCAACATGCATTGTACTGATTCATCCATTTTTATTTTAGGTTATCTGCATTACATTACACTGTCTATAATCAATTTCTTTTTAATATGGTAACTGTACGTGATTAAAACCTGTATTTTATTTCCTTTTTAATTTCACATGCTTTGTGTATATTTTTCTCTAGGTTTTAATCTGTTCAGCATAAGTGACAGGTACATAGGTTTGGAAAAAAACTATTATACTGACAGGGTGCTTACCCTGATCAGCTTTTGTTCAAACTCTTCAAACCTTTAAAAAAATACTGTTGCTGTAACTGCATAAAAAAAGTGTTAGCTTTAATTTGTTTTCTGCTTACTTAAAGCAGTATTAAACCCAAAACCAAAATATATTGCAACTAACCACTCATTAGATGTGGTGGCTGCATTAGTTTATTTTCTTTTAGGCTTCTATCCCTCCGTTTCACCTAGTGATCCGGCCAGTAAAACATCTCCTGTATTAGAGTGCCCCCACTCTGGATGAAGGAGCACCTTTGGGCATCAGCCTCGGGGGAGGGAAATGTTAGATATACTAGTAGATTTAGCTACACACACTACCAATTTGAGAACAAACCCTAGCTCACACTGCAGTTACATAAGTAATTACAGCAACAGTTATATTCCTTTTGGGATAAAAGTTTTACCTAAATAAATAAAAGCTGATCATTGTAAGCACCCATGTCAGTGGTAAATCATTTGTAGCTAAACTGCTATATTTGCAGGAGAGCTTGTTCTGTTGGATCACCAGGTGAAACTAAAGTATAAAAAAAAAAAAAAAAAAAAAAAAAAAACAATGCAGCCATCACTTTTAAGAATTGGTAAGTTCAGCGGCGACCAGTCCATAAGGGGTCTCCATGCTCCAGCCCCTAGTCTCCATGCAGGGTGCCGGACGCATGGATTTCTACGGGGTTTTTTGTTTAAGCACATAATTGACTTCAAAAAGGTTGGGCTCGGGGTGCAGAGCACTGCGTCCCAAGCCTACCCACTTGGAACATTAGTGAATCAACATTCGCTATTGTCTTCCTGCTTCTCCTCCCAGCCAATCAAGAAAGGAAGCGGGTCCTAAAACTGCATTGGCCGGGAGGAGAAGCGACCAGATTGGCTGGGAGGAGAAGCCAGGGAAGCCGTCCGTGACCTGGATAGGGTAAGTGCGAGTAGGGGAGCGAGCGGGCGGGTTTGTTTGCGCCCCCCCCCTCCAAAAAATAGAGCACCAGCCGCTACTAGGTAAGCTGCAATATAATAAATGTTTGCTTTTGGGTTTAATACTGCTTTAAAGTCCATCTAAACTTATCCTGTCTACAGGGTGACAATGCTGCAGTAGTTTCACTGTAGAACACTGTTGTCATCCTGGTAAATAAAGTGGAGATGAATGGATGTACTGGTGGGAATAACAAGTGATAAAAGTATGTCACAAAGAGGGCTCAGTAAGGCTAAGGCTACACTATTGTGGTTTCCTTGTGGCTGTGTTTGCACAGGCACATTGGTCCATTCATTTGAATGGGCTGCTGTACCTTTGGACAGTGATGGCTGGTGAAATTTTAGGATGGGGGGCGCCAGACCCTGCCCTCCCTTTTGACCCCTCCCACTTCTCATAAGCCCCACCCCTTATAGATTACACCCATTGTGTCAGGAGTATACAGCCCAGCATCACCAGCTAGGGTATACAGCATCACCAGATTGGGTATATAGAGCAGGGTATATACAGTATCACCAGATTGTGTATATACAGCAGGGTATATACAGCATCATCAGATAGGGTATATACAGCAGGGTATATACAGCATCAACAGATAGGGTATATACAGCATCACCAGATAGGGTATATACAGCATCACCAGATAGGGTATATACAGCAGGGTATATACAGCATCACCAGATAGGGTATATACAGCAGGATTTATACAGTATCACCAGATAGGGTATATACAGCCGGGTATATACAGCATCCCCAGATAGGGTATATACAGCAGGATTTATACAGTATCACCAGATAGGGTATATACAGCCGGGTATATACAGCATCCCCAGATAGGGTATATACAGCAGGGTATACAGCATCACAGATTGGGTATATACAGTAGGGTATACAGCATCACAGATAGGGTACATACAGTAGGGTATAAAGCAGGGTATACAGCACCCACCCCCCACTCCCGCCGTGGTGCTCACGGCACTGACAGCAGCAGACCCCCCCCCCCCCGGGCAGTCGATACATCAAAGTGCCGCACTTACCCCATCTAGGATGCGGGGAAAGGTGTCCATCTAGGCCATGCTATGCATGAATCTATCCATTTAGCATAGAGCGGGTGGCGGGGACAGAGGAGGCAGCGCCCATGTACCCTTAATGGATGGGCCGCCCCTGTGCTACAGAAAATGCAGGGAAAAAGCCCCTTCACCTCTTCCAAAATTGCAGCCACTGGAAAATGCATAGTGCTTTGTGGTTCCCAGCATGGAAAACACACTGCGGTTTAATGGCACCCCCACATGTCTTCTAACAGCTGCACATTTTTGCTGCCGGTGTGGGAAAGTGTGCACTTTACATGCAATCCCGCACTTGTTGAAGTGTGAACCTAGCCTCAAGCAAAAACTGCTGTGTTAAAACTATTTAAAACTGCAACATGCATGACACTTTTACATTTTGCAGATTGTTCCACTTACAAGATTTCAGCAAATGTAAGTAGAACAAGTGAGTACCATGTGAGTGCCTTAAACAGCCCTAATTTATGCTAGCTGGGGCGAGCAGTTAAAATAATAATGATAAAGAGTGTCAAGCATCAACATACACACACAAATGGGCTTGCCAATGAATAGGTTTTTATTAGTTCTTTTGTGGTTTAAACTAAACTGCAGCCCTGTAATTCATGGCTCTTTGTATGCAAAGTGCTTTGTTTAATCATTTAACTGAACACAACTGATGGTGTAGTGATCAAGGTGTTGCCTTTTTGTCCTCAGGGAGTCCCAAGTAAACTTTGTCTATAAATAACATTCGTTCTCCTGCCTCAAGAAATGTTTTACCATTTTTAGTTACTATAGGGACATATCCTATAAAACATTCCATTAGGTATGTTGTAGAAACACAAGCTTCCCGGTTACAACAGTCAGAGTAGAAGAATATCAATAGTGGCTATTTGCAACTATTTAGCATTTCACATAGATTGATATCTGCTGAATAAGTCACTTTCTTACCATATCTGAGCACCCTGGACATTCCAGGCTGTGATAGTTTGTAAAAACCATGCAGTTACCCAACCCATGAATAAACCTTGAGCTGAAGAGGAAGTGTGCAGGTTATTCAGTTCAATGAGACACCTCCCATACAAGAGGATTAATAGTGCTCAATAAAATGCACTTTTTATATATCCTGTGGACAGTACCTGTTTTCATAGTTATTTCAGGGACAATAAAATAATTGTCTAGTTATGTGACCTTCCTTATCTTTAAAACAAAATGAATTGTGTTTCATTTTCAACCATACAGAATGAGGGTATACAGCACTGTGCAAACGTTTTAGGCAGGTGTGAAAAAATGCTGTAAATTAGGAATGCTTTCAGAAATAGAAGTGTTAATAGTTTATTCTTTATCAATTAATAAGATGGAAAGTAAATGAGAAATACAAATCAAATCAATATTTGTTGTGACCACCCTTTGCCTTAATTCTTCTAGGTACACTTGCACACAGTTTTTGAAGGAACTAGGCAGGGTAGGTTGCTCCGAACATTTTGGAGAACTATATAATCAAGGTTACACCCGTGCAAATACAATATGATTTTAAAAATATGATTATCCGGTTCCCGACCGCCTCCTGTACATATACAGCGGCAGTTTGGCTCTCCTGCGCGAATCGGCGTACATATACGGCGATTCGCGCAGCCGCAGTTTCCACGGGTCGGTTGGACTCGATGTGCGCCGACAACCCACGATTGCCTACTACAGAGCCAGAAAGGGAAACACGGCAGTTCCCTGCTCTGTCATCCGACATGACCGATATCTACTGATCATCGGGATCAGTTAGATCTGTCATGTCCCTGCAGCCCAGCCCCCAAACCAATCAATATGCGCTTATTGCAATCTTTTTTTTACCAAAAATATGAGGAATAATATATATCAGCCTAAACTGATAAATAAATGTGTTTTTTTATATTTTTTTCTATATGTATTACAGTTGCAAGAAAAAGTATGTGAACCCGTTGGAATGATATGGATTTCTGCACAAATTGGTCATAAAATGTGATCTGATCTTCATCTAAGTCACAACAATAGACAATCACAGTCTGCTTAAACTAATAACACACAAAGAATTAAATGTTACCATGTTTTTATTGAACACACCATGTAAACATTCACAGTGCAGGTGGAAAAAGTATGTGAACCCCTAGACTAATGATATTTCCAAGAGCTAATTGGAGTGAGGTGTCAGCCAACTGGAGTCCAATCAATAAGATGAGATTGGAGGTGTTGGTTACAGCTGCCCTGCCCTATAAAAAACACACAACAGTTCTGGGTTTGCTTTTTACAAGAAGCATTGCCTGATGTGAAGGATGCCTCGCACAAAATAGCTCTCAGAAGACCTACGATTAAGAATTGTTGACTTGCATAAAGCTGGAAAGGGTTATAAAAGTATCTCCAAAAGCATTGCTGTTCATCAGTCCACGATAAGACAAATTGTCTATAAATGGAGAAAGTTCAGCACTGCTGCTACTCTCCCTAGGAGTGGCCGTCCCATAAAGATGACTGCAAAAGCACAGCGCAGACTGCTCAATGAGGTGAAGAAGAATCCTAGAGTGTCAGCTAAAGACTTACAAAAGTCTCTGGCATATCCTAACATCGCAAATATGAGGAAGAATATAAATCGGCCAAAAACGGTGAAAAAAAAATGTTTTTTTATATTTTTTTTTTGGATTTGTATTTTAGGAAAAAGTAAGAAATTTGGGTTTCGATCAGAAATGATGCAGCGGTGATTAAATACCACCAAAAGAAAGCTCTATTTGTGGGAAAAAAAGGACGCAAATTTCGTTTGGGTACAACGTCGCACGACCGCGCAATTGTCAGTTAAACCGATGCAGCGCCGAATCACAAAAAGGGCTCCGGTCCTAAAGCTGGAAATCCTTCCGGGGCTGAAGTGGTTAAACAAAAGAAAATACGCCTTCCGATTGAGATGCTGTGGCATGACCTCAAGAAAGCGATTCACACCAGACACCCCAAGAATATTGCTGAACTGAAACAGGTCTGTAAAGAGGAATGGTCAAGAATTACTCCTGAACGTTGTACACGTCTGATCTGCAACTACAGGAAATGTTTGGTTGAAGTTATTGCTGCCAAAGGAGGTTCAACCAGTTATTAAATCCAAGGGTTTACATACTTTTTCCACCTGCACTGTGAATGTTTACATGGTGTGTTCAATAAAAACATGGTAACATTTAATTCTTTGTGTGTTATTAGTTTAAGCAGACTGTGATTGTCTATTGTTGTGACTTAGATGAAGATCACATCACATTTTATGACCAATTTGTGCAGAAATCCATATCATTCCAAGGGTTCACATACTTTTTCTTGCAACTGTATAGCAAAAAGTAAGATATATTGTTTTTTTCAAAATTGCTGCTCCTTTTTTGTTTATAGCGGTGATCAGAAGTGACGTAGAGATGATCAAATAACACCAAAAGAAAGCTCTATTTGTGTGGAAAAAAAGGGCGCCAATTTTGATTGGGTACAATGTCGCACGATTGCGGAATTGTCAGTTAAAGCGACACGGTGCCAAATGGCAAAAAGTGCTCTGGTGCTTACATGTGAAATCCTTCCAGGGCTGAATTGGTTAAGAACTATCTTCAGTTTAAAGAAAAACAAGGAGTCATGGAAGTGATGGTTTGGCCTCCCCAGAACCCTGATTTAAAGCAGTAGTAAACCAATCTATTTAACAGTTTAAAAACCAGTTACAGTGACACTCCCATTGGTTGTGCTCTAAACCAAACAGTCAAACCATCCAATGGCTGGTGTCATAGCTGATCACATGTGCAGCATTGCGGCAATTGTAGAATTTGTAGAACCAAACTGAGCATGTGCAGCTTTACTACCCTTACTGTGTATTATCTGGTCTTGCCAAGAGAGACCCTGCAGGAGAAGGAGGATCAAAGATCCTCTTTACACAATGCAGAGGATTAACCCCTTAACCACTTCAAGACCGCCTGCCGCCATATGACGGTGGCAGTTTGAAGTGGAATACCGTTGTTATGGTAGCAGATAGCTACCATAACCCCAGTATAGTTTTTTTCTGCAGGCGATTCGGTGTAAGATAAAAGTGGTCTTCACGGCAGATTCCCCCCCGCCTCCCGCCGCTTTCCGGTCATCTCTGCCGCTTACCGGACCCGCCGGCAGTGGCGGAGAGGATCAGATCCGTTCCCCCCAGTGTCCGTGAGCGGCTGTAGCCGTTCATCTGGCTCCATAAAATGGCAGGGCAGAAGCGACGTCACAAGTCACTTCCGCCCAATGGTCTTAAAGGGCCCATTTTTTTTGCAATGTCATTTTTTTCAAATAAATTTTTTTTTCTTTTTTTTTGCATTTAAGTGTAAATATAAGATCTGTGGTCTTTTTGACCCCAGATGCTTTTTTCTATTACAAGGAATGTTTACATTTCTTGTAATAGGACTAAAAGTGATCAACCTTTTTTTTTAAAAAAAAAAGAACAGTGTAAAAATAAAAATTAAAAAGTAAAATAAATAATTAAAAAAAAAATTTTAAGCGCCCCGTCCCTGCGAGCTTGCGCGCAGAAGCGAACGCATACGTAAGTCCCGCCCACATATGACAACGGTGTGCAAACCACACATGTGAGGTATCGTCGCGATCGTTAGAGCGAAAGCAATGGTTTTGGCACTAGACCTCCTCTGTACTCTGTAACTCAAAACTGCTAACCTGTAGAATTTTTTAAACGTCTCCAATGGAGATTTTTATGTTGCAAAGTTTGTCGCCATTCCGCGAGCAGACGCAATTTTGAAGCATGACATGTTGGGTATCATTTTACTCGGCGTAACATTATCTTTCACAATATGAAACAAATTTGCCTAACTTTACTGATGTCTTATTTTTTAACCAAAAAAAAAAAAGATTAAAAAAAAAAAAAAATTGCGCTTGTAAGACCACTGCACAAATACGGTGTGACATAAACTTTTACAACAGCCGCCATTTTATTCTCTAGGGTCTTAGAAAAAAATATATATAATGTTTGGGGGTTCTAAGTAATTGTATAGCAAAAAAACCTGGTTTTAACTCGTAAGCACGGATCTCCAAAAAGAGGCTTGGTCTTAAAGTGGTTAAAGTGGTAGTAAACCCTCCTATCATTTTCAGCCAAGGAAGCTGCCATCTTTGCCTCTGTTTAATCTACAACTGCCATGATGCTGCACATGTGATCAGCTATGACACCAGCCATTGGATGGTTTGACAGTTTGGTTTAGAGCACAACCAATGGGAGCGTTACATTTCCGGCACGTGCCGGAAATGTGACTGGTTTTTAACCTGTTAAATGCATGGGTTTACTACCGCTTTAAGTTCCACAGTGAGTATAACAAGTATGCTCGTCTGCACATACAGACAGATTTTACTGTTGTGGGTTTAGTAACACTTTAGCAGCCTATTTGCCTTTAGTAAATCAACCACCTTGTCTTTTCTATTCTTTTGACTGAGTATGTACAACAGAGATACATGTCTGTCAGTACTGATGTTATTTAATGTCCATTTTAATATTAATAAAAACTCTTTTGGATTAGGAAAAATGCTAATACAAAACATGGGTTTTTACGAAGCACTCTTAAAAGGTTTGCAATAATCTTGAACTGGATGTTTGCAAAATGAGACATTTGATGATGGTAGATAATATGGAAACATGTGGGACTGTGTGTGAGATACGTGCATGAAACATGTGTACATAGCTCTCTACAGCGCTGGATCTGTTCATTATTTATGTAATGGGTGAATGTTTAACAAAATCATAATTCTTGAAACTGGGCTCCAGGCAGATGTAAAAATACAATTCAGCTCAGTTATGCATTTATTAAATACCAACATTATAAATTCCGATATTTGCATATAATTGTTACAGTCAGAGGCGTAACTAGAACCTTCAGGGCCCCGGTGCAAGAAATTATGAAGGGCCCCCTGACCCCTGGCCAGGGCCCTTCCCTCTTCCCGCGGGATCCTGGGGCCCTTTACTCCTGTTGCGGGTCCCTTTATTACGGTATGGCAGCGGGGTCCCTTTCACAAGTTCTGCAGCAGCCCCCTTTCGGCCATCTTAAGGCCTCCACATGGTGGTGAAATGCCAGGGCCCAGTCACAACTGCAACCTTTGCAATCCTGATAGTTCCCTCACTGGTGTCAGTAGTTTTTCATTTTTATTTTAATTTTATACATTTTTTTACCATTTCATTTTATTTCTTTTACAATTTTATTTTTGTATTTTTTTTACAATTTTTTTAGGAGCTCTGTTGGGGGCTTTGATAAGATATCAGGGCATGGTCTAAACCAGTGGTTCTCAACTCCTCTCCTCGGGACCCACCAACAGGCCAGATTTTAAGTACTACCTTGGGGAGATGGAGACTAGAATACTGCAATCACTGAGCAGCAAATGATATCACCTGTGATGCATTTCAGTTATCCTGCAAACCTGGCCTGTTAGTGGGTCCCGAGGACTGGAGTTGAGAACCACTGGTCTAAACAAACATCAGCTCTCAATTTCCATCTGTGTAGCCTCAGTTGCACAGAATGAATGGCCAGGAATAGTTGAGTACCGAGCCTCCCATTCATTCAGAAACCTAAGTATAGTAAAAACTGTTTACTATGCTTCAGTTATGAATGAACAAATTGGTACCAATCAATGACTCTGTTCATTCAGAAAAGGAAGGAGCCAGTAAATGACACATTTACTGACCCGTTCCCATCTCTCCATCATGACACATCTACATCAGCTGGCAGGAGAGAGGGGGGGGGAAGACAGCAGCTTTGTGGGGGGGACCAGGGAAGCACAAAGGGACCCTGGGAACAGCAGAAGACAAGTAAACTGGATAGAGGAAAATTGAGGAGATTGGTTCCTCTAAATGCCACCCCCGCCATCCCTCCTATTCAGGTGTACAAGGGAGGCACACAGGCCACCTGGACCATGGGGCCCGGTTGCAATTGCAACCCCTGCAACCCCTATCATTACGCCCCTGGTTACAGTTCAAACTCCATTACTGAATACTTTTATTCTGGCCTAACCAAGCCTTAGGTTGGCCTAACCTCTTCTTTTATTATCTCCATTGTAAGGAATGGAATAGGTCATCAAAATAGGGGACGCTGTATACATTTGTGCATGTATCCACCTATGTAATGGGGCTCTAAGACTACCCTTATCTTTAGATTAGCTGCAGAATTACACAGAGAAACTTCCATCTCATATCTAATCTCATGTCTGGAAGCTCACCTGTACGGATACATCAGCAGTAGAAAGTCCATAGTAAAAACTGTAACTGCCACATGTATTGCCGTCTGTTCCCACATGGATAAGTCGAAAAGGGAAAAATATTTTATGCTGATTACACTAATTCTATTCAGGATGGGGGTAATACAATAAACACTAATGTGAAATTATACAGATCAACCTTCGTTACTATGTTCTTTTCAGAACACAAATATCCCCAGTGATAAGTATAATTGGCACAGTCATGGATCCATAGAAGAAATTTATTAATACAGGCTAAAATTCAATCATACTTTCTTCCATGAATCCATGACTTTTGGCCAATTCTACCTATCACAATGCAAATAATCAGTGCAGCGCAATCATTTATAGTACATATCAAATAAAAAACGTAATAACAACTCAAATGATAAGTGCAATGTGAAATAGTGTCACAAAAAGTCCCAATTATGAATATTTCCTCCCCCCGCTGTGATAACTAAACGTATTAGTTCAAAGTGATGTACTCCAGTGTGTTCACTGACCACCACCTTTAGACAGATTGCCTGCTCTCCTCCAGAATATGACCCTATTACAGAGCAGGGACGTGCAGTCAGGGGAGCTATGAACATAAAAAAAAAAAGGACTTTGAGGGTTGTAGTTCCGCGACAGAGACCCTAAATTTGGGGGGGGGGGGTAGGTAGCTGAAGTCTTACCCCACCACTGGTAAATATTTGGGGCTCCTATCATCTATGGTTCTGGAGATACGGGGCTCCTTGCACAGCTTGTCAGAAGCTACATACAGAGCGGCCAGTTTAAATGTGTTTGCAGCAGACTCAGAGGATGAGCTCACAGTGCCTCTCCTCATTTCTTGTCAGAGGCACTGAGCTCAATGGACAGCTTGGATTTGTGGACCAATGGTAAAGCACTATTGGCCCAAGCTGTTCAATGAAAATGCTGCAGTGGAGGCACGCCTCATTGCAGTGTCATAGAAGGGGCATGTGTCTAAAAGACAAATACGCCCAGCCCTCTTAATTACAAGGAAAAAATGTGGGTTTATGGGTATAGGATTTACCCATAATCCTGTGTTTTTCTAACACAGTTAAGAGGGAGAATTAAAATCTGCTGCTGCTGAAAAGGTGCAAGCTAAATCATATATTATTAAAAGATAATTATTTATTATGTATCTATTTACTGTGAAATTACTGGGTTGAAGATATAACTTCAAACTTCAGTAATTTGTCCATTAAGCCACCTGCTTGAGTACAGTTTTTGAAAATATAGTAAATTACCTTAAAAATAATATATAATAATTATTTGTATATGACATACCTATGGTAATTAACCCCTTGCCACCCAGGTCAGTTTGACACTTCTCTCCTACTTGTAAAAATCCTAATTTGTCTAGAAAGTTACTCAGAACCCCCAAATATTATATATTTTGTTTTAGCAGATACCCTAGGGAATACAATGGCTGTTGTTGCAACTTTTTATGTTACACAGTATTTGCGCAGCAATTTTTCAAACACATGTTTTTTGGAAACAAACTGTTTCAGGAATAAAAAAAAAGTAAAGTTAGCCTGATTTTTTGTATAATGTGAAAGATGATGTTACGCCAAGTAAATAGATACATGCTTTTTCTTCAGCAATAGAGTCTTGCATGGTTAGCGTGCATACAGGCCATGGCGGTAGACTGCATTACTCATTGGAAACAATTGTACCTGCTAATTCCAGGTCTTTCTGAAGCTCTCCACAAGCGGTCCTTGGCTCTTGGACAACTCTTCTGATAATTCTTTTCTCTGCTCTGTCAGAAATCTTGTGAGGAGCACCTGGTCGTGGCCGGTTTATGGTGAAATGATGTTCTCTCCACTTCCGGATTATAGCCACAAATCCTTTTGTATCCAATGACATCAGTATATTCTTGCAACAATAAGGTTGTGAAGGTCTTGAGAAAACTCTTTGCTTTTACTCATCAATGGGACACCTTTTTATAGGCCATCAGTTGAGATGGAATCAGCTGATATTAATTTACACTGACAAGGGGCAGGATTGCTTTTTAATTACAGATAGATTTCAGCTGTTGACTTGGCTTTCCATGCCTTTTTGCACCTCCCATTCTTCATGTGTTCAATATTTTTCCCTGTGTCATTCCATTTTATTACACATAACTTAATTTCTGAACTTATTTGTTTTGGTTTCTTCGTACTGTATGTATGGATTGCATGGGTTGTTACCGACGTGGTGAAAATTTTATGTCAATAGCACCTTTAGAAGTACATTTACCTAAAAAAAATGGTGACATGTTCAATACTTATTTTACCTGTTGTAAACAGCACAAAGTAGATATAAAGCATCAGTTCAAAAGCTAATAAAACATAAAAAATTCAGATAAAAACATAGCTTGTTTTGAAGAATCTCACTGCAAGTGTACTCCACCGGATATAATAATGGCATATGTTAAAGAGCAACATATAAAAGCTATCAGTACATTAAAATAACAACTGTTGATAGGTAAAAAGGGATGACGCATAGATGCACATATTTGCAGCAGCCTCAAAGTCCCCATTGTTGTACTTGAAAGTCAACCGCTTTGTTTTGAAGCTTGCCTGCTCCTTTCCTTTTACCCATCCCCATTGGCCAGTGAGACAGTCCATCCTATTGATGGGTCAATAGAAACCTGTGAGAGGGTAGAATTTGCTGAACAGACAAGCTTCAACACTAACAGGAAGCTCCAGAATCTTGTCCATTGGAACAGCATATGTGCAGGAACCTCTAAGTGCCTTCAGTGTATTTTTGTTAATGTTAGTGACAGAGTTGCTTTAGGACTCACTCAGGCCTGTCCATTCTTGAAGGTTGCATTAACAAATGTGCGTTATTGCACATTGTGCCACACATTAAAGTGGAGTTCTACCCAAAAGGGGAACTTATCTGCCTCCTCCCTCCCTCCACTGCCACATTTGGCACCTTTCGGGGGGAGAGGGCACCGTGGTTTGACAGGTACCTGCTCCCACTTCCAGCAGACTTCACCGCAGCAAACTCAGACCAAAATTCAGCCACCCTCTTCCTTCCACTGCAGCCGGGCTATTCACAAGGTGCAGCGTGCTTTGTGCATGCACAGTAGGGCTTCACAGCCGGTTTCCCTTGGCGGCGGCAGCACCCAAGAGCTGGGCTCCCTGCACAGGTAAGTGTCCTAATATTAAAAGTCAGCAGCTACAGTATTTGTAGCTGCTGACTTTTGATTTTTTTCTGAAGGAGCCTGGAGCTCCTCTTTAATGTGTGTATTGCCTTAGTGCTTTGGAGGAGCATACAAAATGAATGACAATGCAATCCGATAATGCACATAACACCACCTCACAAAATTCTTATTCCTTGTTCAGTTCATATATGGTTCTCCAATGTGCATGCTGTTATATGAAAAATGGAAACCTGATGTCATGCTTACAACTGTTAACTGTATCATGAAAGGGTAGACATGGTAGATGTTCAATAAATCAGATCTTTTTATGGTAAGACTCTAAGTTAAAATTAATGAAAAGCATGACGGCATAACACATACAGAAGTTTTCTTTATAACGTTTGGTCCTTTTGATGATTTCACATTCTCTATTAGTTTAGGAAAAAAAATACTACTCAAAAAACAAGGGAACAAAATGTTGTGCAGATTAACTTTGCTCTGGATATTGCAGTTAGGAAACAGACTGGAAACCTTGGACTGGAAGAAATAGGTAATGCTGAAACTTCAATATATATCGCCATACATTATGTAATGAGGAATGGGTTCTATAACAGCTTGCTTTATCTTCATGTGGTGATGTGTTTCTCCTTTGTGGCCTCATGTTCTCCTGTCGTAGCAATTACTGATAAGAAGTCATGCCAAAGTTCACACACAGGATCACTTCCAACCTGGCGATTCTTTCAACATCTGATGAAATGAACTATAGGATTACAAAACTGCCTGTATAGTATTTCTCCTATACAGTATGAATAGATTCAACTTTTTTTTTTTTTATAGTCTTCATCGGATGTGGTGTTTTGGGGCTAGGTGGCCCTCAGTAATTTAGGAGTTTAAATTGAACAAGGCCGAACCTGGTTAAAAACTAAATTTTTTACATCATTTTGCAGCTCAGCAATTCACAATATATTTTGGGCCCCTTTTTCTGGGATTAAGGCTGGGTTCACACCATTGCGAATTGGATGCAATAGCAGGAGATTTTGACTGGATCTCTATGGAGCCAGTTCACATATCTCTGCAGCAGGTCCGGTGCGTTTTGCACAAAAACGCTGTGCGACTTTAGGTCCGTGTCAGGTCCTAATTCAGCTCAAAATTCGAGCTGAAAACAGACCTGAAACGGTGAACGAAGACTCAATGGACCCCTGCTGTGAGCAGCTGCATGTTCTAGTGTGAACCCAGCCTAAAGGTTGTAAATTGCACATACCATAGTGATAGGGTAAATGGAATAGCCATTTTATTTATCAAACATTTATTTATGATTATCAAACACTTATTTATGATTAAGTAGATATATTGAATGCATATACTGTTAGAAGTCATATTGTGCAACAGTTGTTGTGTTCAAATGCCAATTAGACCTCCAGCTGTGAAGATTGCTTTGTCAGCCTTTAACACAAATGGACACTGGCAGTGACAAGCCTATGTAAACAACTATTCCAAATTTCAATCAGTCTCACCAGATTTGACTTCAAAGAAACTTTAGGTAGCTACCCTGTTTCCCCAAACATAAGCCCTACCCCGAAAAAAAGACCTAGCATGATTTTAAGGGATGACTGCAATATAAGCCCTACCCCAAAAATAAGCCTTAGTTAAAGTTCTTGTAAAAATATGTAATCCATTTTGTAGAAAGATGATATAATGTGCAGTGTGAGTCCTTGTGTAACTTTATTGTGGAAGATACCTTATTTACAGTGCTGCTCGGTGCTCACGTGACTCGCCAGAGATCTTTTCCTCTCCACCCGGCTGACAGCAGCGGCCCCTTCCACTGCAGCGCTCAGAGCGTACTGACATCAGCGGGGATCTCAGCCCCTCCCTCTGCAGTATTCGGAGTGGGCAAGAAAGCTCTGGCAGGTCACGTGAGCACCCAGCAGCACTGTAAATAAGGTATCTTCCACAATAAAGTTACACAAGGACTCACACTGCACATTATATCATCTTTTTACATAACAGATTACATAATTTTACAAGGACTTTAACCAAGGTTTCAGAATTTCATAATGCTGACTCCTGAGCTGACAGGGGGAGAAAAGGACAGAAGACAGGGGGCACAGGCCCTTTTTTTGAAAAACATTTTTATTTTAGGTTTTTTAGAACATAGAGATGGGCAAATGACACAGCACAAGCACTGTGCTGTCTATCATGCGGTTGTATACCTGTAAAAAAAAAAACCCTGAAAACAAGCCCTAGTGTAGCCAAAATTAATATAAGACCCGGTCTTATTTCTGGGGATACGCGGTGGGTCCCACCCATTGTAAAACCTATAGATTGTATTAGATCCCCGAGCCAGTTAGGAAGCGATTCTTTTGAAATCAACACAATGTATTGTGCTACTCTCCAAGCACGTATTTCTACCTACATGCTTGTACAGGGTGGGCCATTTATATGTGTGTGAAGAGTGGGAGAAGAGGGTTGCATTGACAATCCAACACAATGGGCAGCACATTGAACACATTTTATAAGTGGTCAGAAACTTGTAAATAACTAATGAAAGAATAAAGTTACGTTAAAACCAAGCACACCATTGTTTTTATTGTGAAATTCCCAATAAGTTTGATGTGTCACATGACCCTCTTCCTATTGAAAAAACAAAAGCTGGATTCAAAATGGCCAACTTCAAAATGGCCGCCATGGTCACCACCCATCTTGAAAAGTTTCCCCCCCTCACATATACTAATGTGCCACAAACAGGAAGTTAATATCACCAACCATTCCCATTTTATTAAGGTGTATCCATATAAATGGCCCACCCTGTAGATTATATGTGACACCACTGGTGTTCAAACAAACTTGTAAAAATTGTATGTAGCAACACTGATGCTCAAAAGAGAAAATAAATATATAGTTCTAGTTGACACTTTTCCAATTTGTAGCAAATTTGCGTGGCAAGTCTCTAGCAAGAGCAAAATTGCAGTGGTGAGTCTACAGCAAGAGCTCTGCAAGTCTACAGCATGAAAATGTAGCCACAGTGACCCCTGTGGTGGGATGACTATTGTACAACATAACTGAACCAGAACTTGCAGCAGACTTGCAGAATGTTTGCAAAGAAAGTTGATCTGGAGTTATACAATGCGGACTTACTGCAATCGTGCAACAAACTTGTGAAGCCTGGCAAGTCTAGCAATAGCTTAGCAAGTCATTTTCAAACTTGTAGCACAATTGCTTGCTGCCTGGGTACAGTATATACTCTTACTATTAATAATAAATGGTATATAAAGATAATGCATTAGGCTGGTGCGCCCTCTGTTTGTTTGTTCACTGTTTCAGCATACTCAGACTACCCCAGTCTTGGGAGGGCAGCATAGTGCTTGCATTTGGATCAAGAATAGAATAGTAGAAGCAAGAGTCCATAGTATCTAAGGATCACACTTGAGCACAGGAGGCATGATTTTTAATAGATTGAATTGGAGTAGGCATACAGAGTACTAGCAACCAACCCCTCCTTGCAAGATTACAAGATAATATTTTTATTTATTACGGGTACTTACAGTATATAGTAAAGCTACGCATCTTCACTGGTCTCACGATTCGATTACAATTATGTCAATGATTCGATTTGATACGATTTTGCGATGCATCACGATGCATTGATTACTGCCCATGGTTTTCATCAAACACTTATCAGCGCAGCCTCACCAGTACCCATTAAACACAGCCTCAGTGTGCACATCAAATGAGGCTGTGCCCATCAAATGCAGCCTCACCAGTGCCCATCAAATGCAGCCTCCCTGTGCCTGTCAATAAATGCAGGCTCACCGTGCCCATCAAATGCAGCCTCACTGTGCCGTTCAATACATACAGCCTCACCAGTGCCCATCAAATACAGCCTCACCGTGCCCATCAAATCCAGCCTCACTGTGGCCATCAATGCAGCCTCACTGTGCTCATCAGTGCAGACTCACTGTGCCCATCAATCAGCCTCACTGTGCCCATCAATCCGCCTCACTGTGCACATCAATGCAGAGTCACTGCGCCCATCAATACAGAGTCACTATGCCCACCATCAACCAGCCTCACTGTGCCCATCAACGCAGAGTCACTGTGCCCATCAATGCAGAGTCACTGTGCCTATCATCAATCAGCCTCATTGTGCCCATCAATCAGCCTCACTGTGCCCATTAATGCAGAGTCACTGTGCCCATCAATCAGCCTCACTGTGCCCGTCATTCAGCCTCACTGTGCCCATCAATGCAGAGTTACTGTGCCCATCAATGCAGAGTCACTGTGCCCATCAATCAGCCTCAATGTGCCCATCAATGCAGGGTCACTGTGCCCATATATGCAGAGTTACTGTGCCCATAAATACAGAGTCACTGTGCCCACCAATGCAAAGTCACTGTACCCATCAATCAGCCTCACTGTGCCCATCAATGCAGAGTCACTGTGCCCATCAATGCAGAGTCACTGTGCCCATCAATCAGCCTCACTGTGCCCATCATTGTAGACTCACTGTGCCTATCATTGCAGACCTACTGTGCCCATCAATGCAGAGTCACTGTGCCCATCAATGCAGACTCCCCATTGCCTGGGTGGATCACACACAGTGGGCATCTCCCGCTATGTCACAGAGCTTTGATGTGAATACCCCAGCGTGCCAGTCCTCCTCTCCCTCCTCCTCCTCCAGCGGCCGCTGTAACAGAGTGCCACCTCCTAGACCAGGTCCTGTGATAGACGGAACACCGATTGGACACACGGTGATGCCGGGAGACTGGGGATGACGTCCGCGGGAGGCTGGGGATGAGGTCTGCGGGAGGCAGGAAAAGAGGGAGCGGCTAATGCCCACGGCTCCTCTTGGCTGCTTTTGGCTCTGTTCAGGGAGGCGCGGTTCAGTTCGGAGAGCAGCAGGGCACAGCACGGCGTGCGAATGACGTCACCCAACAATCGATTATGCCAGTGGCAGCATCGATGCCGCATTATGGACTGCTGAATCGTGATGCATTGCTGCTGCGATTGAATTCAGCACCCCTAGCCTAAAGTGCTGTCAATTTTTCACAGGGGCTTCCATATTTTTTTGTGCATTCACATCAGTCCCTGATCTCAAGAGGCTTACATTCTAAGGCCCCTAACTCATATTCATGCATACAGTAATAGGGCCAATTTAGACAGGAACCAATTAACCTATCAGCATGTTTTTGCAGTGTGGGAGGATACCCACGCAGGCACAGGGAGAATATGCAAACTCCAAGCAGGTAGTGCTGTGGTTTGGATTTAAACCAATGACCCTAGTGCTGCCAAGCAAAAGCGCTAACAACTTAGCAACTGTTAATGTGATCTTTTGTTGGAAGAACTGATATGGCCCTAGGTGAACATTGTAAAAGAACATTAACTAAAGCATTTAGGAATGCAAGTGCCAAATGTGCATTCTGTTATTGGGTAAGCTGGGAGGGGTAATATGCCAAGTCTGTGTAAGGGTTGATAGACACTGAAGGGCTCGAAGTGTGACTTGGAATGGAGACTAATATGAGTTCCTGGTGGCCCTCTGGATATAAGATGATTGGCAATTACCTAGTAGGAGAGAAGGCTTCAGTAGCCCAAACCCTTCATGGTCCACAGTTCTACCCCTAACTGGCATGGGCACTGGCATAACAACCTGCTGTTAGGGGTTCCTTCTTACAAGCACATTGATGAGGTCATCCCTAAATCCCCCACCCCCCACCTCCGTAAGCATGTTCCCTCTGTAAGATGGACAGCGCTGTGCAACAAAAAATAGCTCGGACTGGTTTAGAGTGTAGACGTTCCAATTCCCAGCTTGAGTTCTGGTGTGCAGAGTCCTAGTTATAAGAATCTGATATGAAGACAGCTCTGTCTCTTATGCTGCTCTCATACTTCTGTGCTGACTCCTGACCATCTTCTTTTTACCAACATAGAAACTAGGCGTTCTGAATCTTGGCAACATGCAGAAATCTTGGCCCAACATGCTGGAAATGGGCCTTTGTGCTCTTCCAGTTTTATGTTATACAGTGGATTACGAGAATAATCTGTTCCAGGAGAATGCTTGTAATCCAAAGCACTCGTATATCAAAGCATATTTCCCCATCATAGGAAACAATGTAAACTTGGTTAATTCGTTCCACAGTCACTGCTTGTCTATGCAGCACTGCATATGGCCACAGTTCCAGGGGCCCAAAACATCCAAAACGTTGGGATCACTCCGCAAGGAATTCCAAGAACCTGGAAACCTGGCCACATGTGGTATTGCATCCAAAAAGCAAATTTTTACTCGTTATACGAGACAAGACTCTCAATTCGAGTCAGAATTTTAAAAAAAACTGCTCGTATTGCGAAACGCTTGTTAACCGTGTTACTCGCAATCCGAGGTTCCACTGTACTTCAATGCAGCCAGTTGTGGTACATTCCCTCAGAGCACCATACATGTGTTAGGGTTCTTACTCAGGTGGAAGGTTTATGGCATCATAAATAAAGAAGATAACAATCAGTTCTTCTATGCACAATTCTAATTTTCCAGCTCCAGTAAAAGTTATATACTTTAATTATGTCTAAAGTCTGTCATTGGCCCCAGTGTGACTCCCAGAACATTGCCATATTTAATAGAAACACAAGAATGTCTTATTATAAGACATACCAGGAAAGACTGATTGTGGCATATATGTATTTATTACTTTTAAAAGGTTTGGTAACCTTTTCGGTTTTTATGCTGCTTATTTTTTCATGTCCTACCACTGTACTCATTTACGCAGTAGTGACAGATTTTAGGAAGCCAAGTAACCTATCAGCATGTTTTTTTGGTTTTTGGGAGGAAACTCACATTAACATGAGGAGATAATACAAACTCTGTTCAGATAATATTGCAGGTGGGATTTGCTTGCCAACAATATTAAATACATTACTCTACCCAGGCTGAAAGAGTGTATGTGTTTGTCTTCATTGTATCAGTGGTTTTGTTTGGGACCAATGTATTATTATCATATTATTATATAGGATTTATATAGCGCCAACAGTTTGTGCATCACTTTACAAAATGGAGGGAGACGGTACAATTGCAATACAATTAATAGTGTATCACAGATTAGTAACATCAGGCAATAGTACAATTTTTTTTTTATTTATAGCTGTGTTACCTGCGCCTCGGATACACAGAACAAAAAGTTTTATATACCAAATATGGTGTCCCACAGCTAAGCTGATCTGAATAGGTGCCAACAAGTGTATTGTACCGCGTGACTAAGTGCACAGTTGATAGCTGATCAGTGTTATGGACATGCTAAACAAATATGTTATAGGTTATTTTTATCCACGATATGCATGTGTCAACCATACACTCAGAGCATATGCTATAAACACAGGAAAATATGAAAAAATATATTTATATGTAGCGCTCCCATAGTATAGGTGCGTTTTCTAGCAGGATTTTTGGCTAGGAGAGATGAATTTAGTCAGGCTTGACTGTAATGTGCAGGCCTGAATGTTTTGATCTGGGTGGGAGGAGAAGCTCAGGGAGAATTGGGTGGGCTTAACAGATGAGGTCACCAGAACCTCACACTTCTTTCTAGAAACCTAGAGAAAGTTTTCTGGTCAGAGAGCTGGGAGATGGATGGAGCCATCTGGAGTGTTCTAAGGAGCTCTGACCAATCCTCAAGCAGGGTTGGCAGGGGGCAGGCCTCCTTAAATACTCAGAGTCAGCCCAATCTGGGAGGAGTAGTGTCAGGTAGAAGTCTGGAGATGTAGCAGAGGCGCTGTGGTGCAGGCCCCTACCTGGGAGGTCGCCCCCAGTCTGAGGAGGGTGACCTTGGGGCCTGGGTGTTTGGGTGCAGCCAGGAAGCAGATCGATTCCTGGAACGGCACAGGAGGAACAGAACAGCGGAGTTGCTACAGGAGGAGTAGAGATTTTAAAGTATTCACCGGTGCGGTGAGTGACGGTCCCTGGGACTGGAAGAGAAAGGGCTGGAGCAGGCTGAGAGAGGAATGGTGGACAGTCTGTGGGAGCCAGTCAAGGGAAAGGAGAGTCACTACCGGAGAGCAGGTCGATGTACCTGGAGGAGGATGGGCTGGGAGTTGTAGTCTGTCAAGGGCCCGGTTAGCACTAAAGCATTTTACTGCACAATTCAGGGGCCTGTGATCCCTATCCTGTAATGGGTGTTCTTGAGGTCCTGCTGCAACAGGTTAGGCCTCACCATGTGCTAACCACGGTGAGAGAACTGTAAGACAAACGGTCAGCAAGTATCCCCATCCAAGTTATTTCCCCTAAATAAAACAACAAGAACCGGCCTGGTCAGTGTCTCTGGATGTGTGCATATGGCGTGATTGAGATCAGCTCAGGTGAACCACTACTACCAGCCACTCTCAAGGGAGCACATGGCTACATTTATATATACACATTACATATACACATTACATATACAGTCCCAATAACAACAGCAAGTTCTTCAGTGTGCACGTGCTTGCTTGTCCAAACAAACATGCTCCAAACGTGTACTGTACCCTTGCGACCTTTAGATTAGAACTCATCAGAGTTAATGTGACCCTCTATCAAATTTGGGTCAGAATGCTGTCGGTTATATGGACCATAAGCTTTCTGCCATATTCCACCACCTTGCTTGCCCACACAGTTCAGTATATGACATAGGGAAGCCACAAACTAAAGATCATTGCACACCAGGAGCGGACTGGGAATAAAAACCAGCCCTGGAAATAATTTCATACTGGCCCCATAGCATTATTATACCAGCCCAACAGCATAACAGCATTATTTTCTTGTTCATAAAAGGGAAAACCATGAATTTTAAAGAACATTTGAAGAGTGTATTATATATAGAGAAGACCAGGGGCATTGCTAGGTGGGAAAAAGACCAGGGGTTTCAGCCTTAAGAAATGCGGACATGGTATGGGAGGACATGTCAAAGGCTGCAGACATGGTGCAGGAGGTGCAGAGACTGCAGACATGGTGTAGGAGATGTCATGGGCTGCAGACATGGTGCAGGAGATGTCATGGGCTGCAGACATGGTGCAGATTTCATGGGCCCAGACAACATGGTGCAGGAGATGTAATGGGCCGCGGACATGGTGCAGGAAATGTCATGGGCTGCGGACATGGTGCAGGAGATGTCATGGGCTGCGGACATGGTGCAGGAGGTGCAAGGGCTGCGGATATGGTGCAGGGGCTGCGGACATGGTTGCGGCTTTGCATCCAATAGCATTCTCTGATGGTGTCTGAGGCTCTGAGGAAGAGGCTGTGGCCTCGAAACGCGTTAGCCAGCCTGTCTAGGACACCATCAGAGAATGCTATTGGATGCGAAGCCGCATACTGCCTGAAACACTTGAGATTTGATCTTGTTTGTGAGTATATTTTATGATTTTTTTAATAAACACCATTTTACTGAGGATAATGCGCTAGGCCAGTCCGCCCTTGTGTGCTTTTTTGTTCTTGCTGAGGACATGGTGTAGGGGCTGCAGACTTGCTGCAGGGGCTGCAGACACCTGCTGGTGGTGCTGTAGCTCCCAGATCTATGGGCTGCAGTTCCGGTGTTCACCAGCGGGTGTCTCTCAGCAGTCAGAGGCTGATGGTCAGGAGAGTTTTCACCTGCTGGTGGCACTGTGCTCCAAGATCTTTAGGCTGCAGTTCCAGTGTCCATGACCCCAGGGCTAAGTTTGCGAATGGCCCATGGTACCCCAGCATTGGGATGCCTACTGTTGTGAGGGATCAAATGTTCTATGTCCCTAAGAATCGGGCTGACAGGATACCTAGCCGGTTGCCTAGCCCCAGTGATGGGGTACCTAGCCAGTTACCAGACTCAGGCAGAGGAACACCTAGCTTCTTTTTGGAACCCGGCAGTAATGCTTCTTAATTGGAACCCAGCACTCCTTGGGCTTACGAGAAATTTTCTTTCAGCTATGGCTGGTTGGAGCGTCCGGAGGTCGCTCCTTCAAGGGGGGGTACTGTCAGGAAAGGTCACCTGCTGGTGGTGCTGTAATTCCCAGATCTATGGGCTGATGTTCCAGTTTCCACCAGCGGGTGTCCCTCAGCAGTCGGAGGCTGACGGTCGGGAGAGTTTTCACCTGCTGGTGGCACTGTGCGCCAAGATATTTAGGCTGCAGTTTCAGTGTCCACCAGCGAGTGTCTCTCGGCAGTAAGGAGCTGACATCATCCTCTGCAATCAGGCACCTGATGCTGATTGCAGGAGGTATACTAAAATCGGGGGAATGCTGTTTTAGTTTGCCTTGGTATTTTCTCCTTGTGCCCCTGACCTGTGTTCCTGAAGCCTGTTTCCTGTCTCCTGTTCCTGGACTCTGTCCCTGTTCCTGCAGCCTGATCCCTTCCTACCTGCTCAGTCCATCTCCTGGTTCTCTTTCCCTGATCTGTCTTGTTCCCAACTCCCCACTGCTTGATCTCCCGTGTATGACCCTGGCTTGGTACGATTACTATTTGGTTATTCCTTACTCTCTACATATTTGATTTAGTCTGTCTTTTATTGTATGTTTACTGTTGGTTTATTCATTGGTTGTATTTCACTATTCACTATATTGTAGGTGCGGTTTCTTTGTTATTTATTTATCTTATAATAAATCATATTGTTTACATTTTACCTGCGTTTGGTACACTCTGTTGCAGTCCACACATTTCTGGTCACACCGGTCCCTGACACTGACGGTCCATGCTGCCTTACATTTAAAAATGGCGTCGCCCGGCACCATTACGTCACTGCGCTTGAGTCCGCCTCCCGAAAATAGCCGAACGTGTATGGGCTTTTCCCGAGCGGCGGTAGCGCATGCGCAGTTGACATGTCAGTCCAGCCGCAGCCATATTTGTTGCCCTCAAAGCGGCCCTATAGCAGGCGGTTTTGCCAGCCTGGCCCTGTTGCACACCACATTTTATTGTCCATACAAAAAATTTCCCCATGCGCCCCCCAGATGTAAAGTCACATTTGTAGTGCCTGTAACCTGCATTCAGTGTTTCCAGCATCTGGTAAACAGCAATTGTTAGCTGCTATTACCCCTTCCGGGATCAGTGGGCACTTCAAGCCTAGGAAATTACATCACGGAAAGTGACTTCAGCTCCTGCCTCAACATGATTTATGCACTTCATATACTGAGGTGTGTGGTGGAGGCGCCTGGAACGGAGTACCTGGAAGGCAAGGTGGAGAAATATGAATGTAGAATAAATCTGTGCCACGGATATGGGATCTAATTAGTTTGGATCAGCAGCAGGTACTATACCATATTATATGTGAAATTAAATGCCAATTTAATTAAGACCGCGGTGAAAAAAGCTCAATACAAGTGGTCCCGGTCCCTGGGTTACAAACAAGATAGGGACTGTAGGTTTGTTCTTAAGTTGAATTTGTTTGTAAGTCAGAACAGGTACATTTTTTAAATGTAGCTTCAGCCCAAAAAAATATTTTTAAGCTTTTTGGATAGCATAGAGAAGTGGCAACACCCCTGTAATATTTGTTTTGCTGTCTATGTTTCTGTTCAGAAGATTTCACCTCACTTCCTGTCCCAATGATATTTGGATTATGAAAATTTTGGGTTGTTGTGGAAACAAACCTTGGTGATAAAGCCTCAGTGGAGACCCCTTTTTCCCATAATAACTCTTACAGGAGTGAATTTCCCTTCCTAGGGGGAGATTTCCTCTCACTTCCTGTTGTCTCCCTCCGATTTGTTAGTGAGAGTCATTTGTAAGTGGAATGTTTGTAACTAGGGGACCGCCTGTATGTGCAAAAAGAGCAAAAAAATTATTATGGAACCTTCAAATTTAAATAAAGAGACAATGCTGCCCAGAATCAATAAAATAAAATGAGTGATTACTTCAAGGCCTCATACACACGGGCGTTTTTTGACGCCACTTTTTTTGCGTTTTTTGCAGCTCCCAATGTTAGTCAATGGCCCCATAAAAATGCCAATGTTTTTGAGCTGTAGAGGGCATCGGCGTTAGTGAGCTGAAAGTAGAACCCACAGCCAGCACGTTCCAAGGCTGTAACATTTTGGCATTTTCTGACGCCGACGCCGCAAAACGCTCACTAACGCCGTACCAGTGTTAACCAGCGTTTTTGACGCCAACGTTTTTTGGTTAAAAAATAGCAGAATATAGTTTTTTTTTTAAAAAAAAAAGCCTATTGACGCTGACGCTCACTAACGCTCATTAACGCCAATGCAAAACGCTAAAAAAAACTCCGATTTTTCCCTGACGTTGGGCCCGATGTTTTGCTTATTTTTTATCATACACCCATGTGTATGAGGCCTAAAATGTTTGCAAAAAAATTCATAACCATAGATATATATATCTATTGCAATAACAAATGCTGAATGGACCTTCAATCATAAATAAAGCGTAAAATAGAAAGTTGAAATAATGTCCAAAGTTCAATAAGTGCAAGGTGCAAATGTACAAGTAAAATCAAAAAAATAAAAAAACTATTAAAAAGAATGTCCTTTTCTCACCACCCAAAAAAAAAAAAAACAGATACTGTGAAGTGACAATACATGTACAGATAAAGATCGCTGGAATCTCTTCTCCCTTGAATCTTCCAGCTGGAGGTGTGCACTTTTCAGCCAAATTAACCACAGGCAGTGAGGAAGGATGGCGCCGAGCCGTGCTCTGTGTCTTATGGACACACAGAGGTGGCTCGGGAGCAAGCACGTACGAGTGCCCCCGTAGCAAGCAGCTTACTACGGGGGCACTCAGCAAGGGGGAGGGGCCTGGAACACAGAGGAGGATCGGGGCTGCCCTGTGCAAAACCACTGCACAGAGCAGGTAAGTGTGACATGTTTATTATTTGTTTACATGTTTATTATAGTGAGCCTTTAAATTAAATTGTTATCTATATGGATCTACACATGGCACGGCAATTTCTCTTCAATTCAACAAAGGATTTAACAAAGATAACTATACTTATTGTTTAAGTAAGCCTCTTACTACCCCTAACCTCTCAAATTCTTATATTCACCTGTTTATGCTTCTATCAGACAAGGAGCTACAAAGCCCCTTCCTCCTAATGGGGCCCTCGTTTCTTCTGCAGATGCACAAAATAATTAAAGGCAAAGGCTGTCTATTTTGTGCGGCAACCATAGGCAGCCTCTCAGTAGGAATGAAAGGGGGTGAGTGTCTGGCTGGTAGAGTCTGCAGTGGCTGCTGTGTAGCTCCCCATGGGCGGTTATCCCAAGATAGATTGAACAATCAAAATGTAGCATGTGGGACCTTAGAGAAGGAAGCAGATTTGTTTGTGTCCATTAACCGGTTAAAGACCGTCTCACATACATTTACTGCTGCAGAGTGGCAGTGTAACGCCAATCAACGTTTATAAATGCAGGCGCAGCTAGGGTTAGCCGGCACGCTCTCGTGCCCGCCGCGCGCTCCCTCAGTGTGCCCGCATTCGCCTACTACACAGGAAGAATGGGGAACCGCCGATGTAAAGACGGCGGTTCCCTGTTCTAACAGGAGGCATGACAGAGATCTACTGATCCCTGTGATCGGGATCAGTTCGATCTGTTATGCCCCTGCCAGCTCAGTCCCCCACACTGTTAGAACACACAAAGGGAACACAGTTAACCCCTTGATCGCCCCTTGCAGGTTAACTCCTTCACTGCCAATGTAATTTATACAGTAATCACTGGCTATTTTTAGATCTGATCGCTGTATAAATGTCAATGGTCCCAAAAAAGTGTCAAAAATGTCCGACATGTCCACCCCAATGTCGCAGTCCCGATCGCCGCCATTACTAGTAAAACAAAAAAAAAAGTAAAAACGCCATAAATGAATTCTCATGGTTTGTAAACACGGCAACATTTGCACAAACCAATCAATATAGGCTGATTGCGATTTTTTTTTACAACAAATATGAGGAAGTATATATATCGGCCAAAACTGATGAATACATTTATTTATTTATTTATTGGATATGTATTATAGCAAAAATTATTGGTTTTTTTTTCAAAATTGTGGCTTTTTTTGTTTATAGCGGTGATCAGAAGTGATGTAGGGGTTATCAAATAGCACCAAAAGAAAGCTCTATATGTGGGAGAAAAAGGACATCAATTTCGTTTTGGGTACAGCGTCGCACAACTGTGCAATTGTCAGTTAAAGCAATGCAGTGTGAATCGCAAAAAATGGCCTGGTCGCTAAGGGGGAAATCTTCCGGGGCTGAAGTGGTTAAACAATCAA
Source organism: Glandirana rugosa (assembly GCA_018402905.1). Taxonomy (NCBI): domain Eukaryota; kingdom Metazoa; phylum Chordata; class Amphibia; order Anura; family Ranidae; genus Glandirana; species Glandirana rugosa. The sequence continues at coordinate 233,947 of BLSH010360002.1, read as the reverse complement.
TTTATGTTATTTTTTTGAAGCTTCTATCTATTACAATATAAACTGTCATGATCATTTAAGCTATTATACAGAGCAGGGTTTCTCAACCGGAGTCCTGTGGCACTATGGGGTGTCACACCAAAATTACAGAAAGCCCTGATACAGTCCGATGATTAAGGCCTCATTTACACTGCTGCTGGTAAACAGATGTTTAGAGGCATTTGGGCTTTTTTTTCAGCTGCCCCTGAACTCTCCTCTATGTTATCTTATCAGTACATTTACACAGGGTCGTTTAACCACTTCCCGACCGCGTACTGTATATGTACGGCGTTAGTGAGGTTGTGTTCCGCGAATTGCCATATATAAGTGGTGATCCGCGCATGCTCAGCTAGTGGGCGGGTGTGCGCCACCGCCAACGCGCTCTCATGCCCGCCACACTCTGGAGGAGTGTGCACGTGGCTCAGGTGGACCCGATGTCTGCCGGCGAGCCACGATGACCTGCCAGAGGGAAAGAATGGGGAACCGCTGATGTAAACACGGCGGTTCCCCGCTCTGTCAGTGGGCATGTAAGAGATCTACTGATCCCTGTCACTGGGATCAGTTAGATCTCTTTTGCCCCTGGCAGCCCAGCCCCCACACAGTTAGAACACGCCTAGGGAACACAGTTAACCCCTAGATCTCCCCCTGCAGGTTAACCCCTTCACTGCCAATGACATTTATACAGTAATCAGTGGAGATTTAAATTTCTGATTGCTGTATAAATGTCATTGGTCCAAAAAAAGTGTTAAAAAATGTCTGACATGCCGCCCCAATATCAAAGTCCCAATAAAAAAAAATCGCAGATCACTACCATTACTAGTAAAAAAAAAAAAAAAAAAAAATGTAAACACCAGAAATTAATTCTTGAGGTTTTTAAACGCAGCAACTTTTGCGCAAACCAATCAATAAACCCCGATTGCAATTTTTTTTTTTACCAAAAATATGAGGAACAATATAAATCGGCCAAAACTGATATTTTTTTTTGGATTTGTATTTTAGCAAAAAGCAAGAAATATTGTTTTTTGCAAAATTGTCGCTCTTTTTTTGTTTATAGCGGTGATCAGAAACGACACAGAGGTGACCAAATAACACCAAAAGAAAGCTCTATTTGTGGGGAAAAAAGGACGCAAATTGCGTTTGGGTACAACATCGCACGACTGCGCAATTGTCAGATAAAGCGACGCAGTGCCAAATCGCAAAAAGTGCTCTGGTCCTACAGTGGGAAATCCTTCAGGGGCTGAAGTGGTTAAAAATCATGGCAGCACATTTTTTGCATGTTTCACTAGCATAGAGCAGCCGAATTTGAAATTCAACACGCAGGAAGACGCAAAAAAATGCTCACGCTTGGACGCACCTCCTTGGGCCCTCAGACTGGTGTGCCCCGAGATTGTGCGCAATTCTAAATGGTGCCTTGACTAAAGAAAAGGTTGAAAAACACTGATATAGAGTTACAGTAAAAAGTATCTAAACTGTACATCTTGTGCTTTCTTAACCTATAAAAGCTACCTGCAAAAATACAGGCAAACAGGTAAATCAGGTTTGATCAAAGTTCCTAGTCACGTCGTCAGTTCATGAGCAGGTAGCTGGTTTACGCAAGGTTTGGCACTACATTCTGCTTTTAGGTTTAGATATGCTAGAAGTCTTAGTTCTTTCTGTCATTCAGCTGCAAAGATACAGTGACATTAGCCACATGTAAAGAATAATTGTAAACTTCCTAAGATCTGAAAACGTGAGTCTATATTCTTCTTTTAAAACCTCTAAGCAGCTCCCACCTACAAACACCATCATATGTGCTCACTGAAAATGCATTAACACAAGGGGATGGATTTACCAAAACTGGAGAGTGGAAAATCTGGTGCAGCTGTGCATAGAAACCAATCAGCTTCCAGCTTTATTGAACAAGCTGAATGAGAAACTGATTGGCTACCATGCACAGCTGCACCAGATTTCACAAGCTCCAATTTTAGTAAATTAACCCCGAGGTGTGGCGCTATTAGTCCTCTAGTGCAGTGTTTCCCAACCCAGTCCTCAAGGCACACCAACAGGTCATGTCTTCAGGATTTCCATTATTTTGCACAGGTGATTTGATCAGTATCACTGCCTTAGTAATTACCACAGCTGTTTCATCTGAGGGAAATCCTGAAAACACGACCTGTTGGTGTGCCTTGAGGACTGGGTTGGGAAACACTGCTCTAGTGTAAAATCCTTCACTTACTATAAAAACAATATTCTATTAATCATATATACATTAATACATAATAAAAATTAAATTACAAATATTTATGAGCAATCAATCAAACCAACATAAAAAATAGAATACATTCATAAACGTCTCTATCAAAGAACTATCTACCGTGTCTTCAACCATGCTTCTTCCAGCTACCAATAATGTGCATACATCTACTGGATTTGTAGATATGTGATCGATCAAGCAATTAACAAATGAAATCATAATGATGGTGAAATATGGTTTTAAAACCCCTTTCACACTGAGGCGCTTTCACGCTAAAAAAAGCGCCTGAAAAGCTCAGGAAAACCTATTTCCATTCAAATCAATGAATGCTTTCACACTGGGGCAGTGCGCTGGCAGGGCGGTGACAAAACGCCCCTCTCCATTGAAATTAAAACCACCTGAGAAGCTCTTCAAAAGCACTCAGTGTTTTACTGACAGTTTAGAAGCGCCTCAGTGTGAAAGGGGCCTAAGGCCCTCAAAGTCTCATGCAAATTGCACGTGGATCATATAGATGCGATTTCTGTACTACTTCTGTACAACTTTGTAATATGTCTTCATTGCGCCAAAGTTGCAAAAAAGTCGGACCAATGTCGTACTGATTCCAAATCGATTTTGCCACGATTTGGGATCAGTACGACTTTGGTCCGACTTTTTTGCAACTTTGGCACAATGAAAACATATTACAAAGTTGTACAGAAGTAGTACAGAGGTAGCATCTATATTATCCACATGCGATTTGCATGAGACTTTGAGGGTTTAACATTGAAGTCTATGGACTTCAAGTTGCATCAAAGTTGGACCAAAATAATGCAGGGACTACTTTGAAGTCGGCACGACTTGAAGTCTTACATATATGAATGGTACTCATTGGAAATAATGGGGAACGACTTGTCTTGCGACAGTCCCAAGTCGCAAGACAAGTTGCATAAGTGTGAAAGGGGTCTAAAGGTAATACACTATTGAGTGCTTTTTTATGAGGTTGGTTGGAGTCTTAAAGGGACAGTGTATGGAAAAAAATTGGATGTGGAGGAAAACCTTGATGCAAAGAAGAAATGTATCCAGCTTAAAGATTCAGTAGGAGCTGAGGAATATTTGAGACCCTTTTTTAAAATGGTCACATGCACTTTCACTTTTTGACCTTACATTCAGTTGGGGGTCAAAGCTTATTATGTGACACAAAAAAATGCAACTACCACCATTTTATTCTCCAGGGTCTCTGCTTAAGAAATGATATAATGTTTGGAGATTTGAACTAATCTTCAGGCTTAAAATATGCATGTTATCATGCATACATGCAAAAAAGGAAGAAAATAAAAAACAAGGTTGGCAACAAAAGAGCGTCTCTGTTAGTTTTCCTTTTTTTGGTGTGTTTTTTTTCTTTATATTCACCTGGTGGTTGAGCCAGTACATCTGTTTTTATCAGCAGATCAAGCTGTCCAGCTGTTGCAACATTGAGACAAACCATTTAACACTGACTGCTTACACGATGGTCAGCTTTTACTTATGTAAAACCTTTATCCCAAAAGTAAAAAGAAAACTGTTGCTTAACTGCTTAAAAATGTTATCTGGAGTTCCACTTTAATTTGATAGCCGTGTCCATCTAAATTTACTGGTGTATCAAACACACAGGGCCAAAACTGGGGGGGGGGGGGGGTAGCCTCTCCCCCCCGGGTGACGCATCTAGGGTAAGGTGACCAGATTTTTAAAATTAAATTCGGGGACATTGTTTTTTTGTTTTTTTTATTGGCAGATAGTAAACTATTTTATGAGCATATTTTCCTCAAATGCTCTATGCGGAGTATGTGGTATGTGTTTATGTAATGATTGCATGATATATACGTTGTTAAAATGATGGTGGGTGTGGTGCTGCCCTTATAATAGAAGTGGGAATAAAATTCAAATAACGACTTGGTGATCAGCTCATATAATTGCCAGGATGCTGGCAATCCCAAGAATAAAGGACATGGAAAAAGGCCTCCACAAGATACCAATGTGAATTATAATATCAAAACGGACTCTGTGATGTGTGTGTCAAGTCCACAATTCTCAGATGGTTATAGGGAAAGTAAAAATAAAGTGAAAAATAAATATTAAATGTTAAAAATACCCAGAGAGATGAAAATACAATTTAACTATATGGTGATGAAAGTCAAAGCATGATATAAAATACGAATGTCATCATACTGTGAATATTCTCAATAACTCCCTTCCTATTGTAACGTATATCGTAGTATATGCCAAAATATCCAACAGTAATTGGTACTAAAAATAATAATTATTAGTGAATGGACAAAAAAATATTAAATAATAGGAATCAATTCATATATAACGCTCATGAAGCTGTGCAAAGGTGCAAACAATTTTTCAAAAGTGCAAACAATTATATATAAAGTGCATCAATAGTGCTGTATATATCCAACAGTAATTGGTACTAAAAATAATAATCTTTAGTGAATGGACAAGAAAAATATAAATAAATAATTGGAATCAATTCATATATAACGCTCATGAAGTAGTGTTGTAAACGCTGCTTTTCACCTTCTCCACTCAGTCAGGACATGTAAAGATAAACCACAATCTTGCGCAATATTGTATGTTCAATTTAATAATAAGAATTGTAGAAACACTCACGTGTATACAATGAAAGTTGAGCAATTAAACCGTAGCTACAGTGAACAGGATATCCGCCGTGTCTTCTGCGTTCCACGGCCTGGAACCGGAAGTGACGTGTGATGTATGGCCCCTCCCTACGCGTTTCATCATAGGACGTCTACTAGAGCGGTGCCCTCACACTGTGCTCCCGGTCTTTTATACTGATTATAGTGATTATGGACACCAATCAGAGTCCGCGGCCATTTTGTTGGAGATTAAAACAAATGCCGCCATGATACTGTGGTCAATCGTATTTAGTACAGGCAGGACCCGCAGCAGACATGTTGTCTTACAATGTAAACTATATAATTGCCCGACTTTCATTGTATACACGTGAGTGTTTCTACAAGTCTTATTATTAAATTGAACATACAATATTGAGCAAGATTGTGGTTTATCTTTACATGTCCTGACTGAGTGGAGAAGGTGGAAAGCAGCGTTTACAACACTACTAAAGCGTGTACCCCTTCAGTGGGGAGCGCTCTTTGGTGAGTGGCTTCACATTGGGAGTGCACGGAGGGGAACACCTGGCACACAGATTTGCAGTGAAAGATTTTACATTAACTACCATAGAGACTCACTAGGGGAAACGTTTTTTGGGACATTTTTTCATTATTTTTGGTGATTGTCACAGCCTATACGGCACTATTGATGCACTTTATATATAATTGTTTGCACTTTTGAAAAATTGTTTGCACCTTTGCACAGCTTCATGAGCGTTATATATGAATTGATTCCTATTATTTATTTAATATTTTTTTGTCCATTCACTAAATATTATTATTTTTAGTACCAATTACTGTTGGATATTTTGGCATATACTACGATATACGATATAATAGGAAGGGAGTTATTGAGAATATTCACAGTGGTGTGTATTTGCTGGTGTTCACAGTATGATGACATTCGTATTTTATATCATGCTTTGACTTTCATCACCATATAGTTAAATTGTATTTTCATCTCTCTGGGTACTTTTAACATTTATTTTTCACTTTATTTTTACTTTCCCTATAACCATCTGAGAATTGTGGATTTGACACACACATCACAGAGTCCGTTTTGATATTATAATTCACATTGGTATCTTGTGGAGGCCTTTTTCCATGTCCTTTAATCTTGGGATTGCCAGCATCCTGGCAATTATATGAGCTGATAACCAAGTCGTTATTTGAATTTTATTGCCACTGCTATTATAAGGGCAGCGCCACACCCACCATAATTTTACCATATTAATATAACTACACGTTTGTGCAGTTCGGTGGAGGCAGCAGCCCTCAGAGTATAATCTATTCATATCCGTTTGCGCGGAACATACATATATTTTTTGATGATATATACGTTATTTCTGGAAATGATTTCATACCAACCCCATAGCATTATTATACCAGCCCAACTGCATAACTTCATTATTTGCTTGTTCATAAAAGGGAAAACTATGCATTTTAAAGCACATTTGAAGAGTGTATTATACTCACCAGTGCCCATCAGCACAGCCTCATCAGTGCCCATCAATGCAGCCTCATCAGTGCTCATCAGCTCAGCCTCCCCAGTGCCCATCAATGCAGCCTCACCAGTGTCCATCAATGCAGCCTCATCAGTGCTCATCAGCTCAGCCACACCAGTGACCATCAATGCATCCTCACCAGGGCCCATCAATGCAGCCTCACCAGTGCCTATCAATGCAGCCTGATCAGTGCCCATCAATGCAGCATCAACAATGCCCATCAATGCAGCCTCACCATTGCCCATCCATTGCAGCCTCACCAATGCCCATCCAATGCAGCCTCACCAGTACCCATCAATGCAGCCTCACCAGTGCCCATCAGCTCAGCTTCACCAGTGCCCATCAGCTCAGCTGCACCAGTGCCCATCAATGCAGCCTCACCAGTGTCCATAATGCAGCCTGATCAGTGCCCATCAATGCAGCCTCACCAGTATTCATCAATGCAGCCTGATCAGTGCCCATCAATGCAGCCTCACTAGTAATCATCAGTGCAGCCTGATCAGTGCCCATCAATGCAGCTTCACCAGTGTCCATCATTGCAGCCTGTTCAGTGCCCATCAGCTCAGTCTGTTCAGTGCCCATCAATGCAGCCTCACCAGTGTCCATCAGCTCAGTCTATTCAGTGCCCATCAATGCAGCCTCACCAGTGTCCATCAGCTTAGTCTGTTCAGTGCCCATCAATGCTGCCTGTTCAGTGCCCATCGATGCAGCCTCACCAGTATCCATCAATGCAGCCTGTTCAGTATCCATCAATGCAGCCTATTCAGTGCCCAGCAGCTCAGCCTGTTCAGTGCCCAGCAGCTCAGCCTGTTCAGTGCCCAGCAGCTCAGCCTGTTCAGTGCCCACCAATGCAGCCTGTTCAGTACCCATCAGCTTAGCCTGTTCATGCTCACCAATGCAGCATGTTCAGTGTCCACCAATGCAGCCTGTTCAGTGCCCAGCAGCCTATTTAGTGCTCACCAATGCAGCCTGTTCCGTGCCCAGCAGCCTGTTCAGTGCTCACAAATGCATCCTGTTCAGTGTCCAGCAGCCTCTTCAGTGCTCACCAATGCAGCATGTGCAGTGCCCAGCAGCCTGTTCAGTGCTCACCAATGCAGCCTGTTCAGTGTCCACCAATACAGCCTGTTCAGTGCCCAGCAGCTTGTTCAGTGCTCACCAATACAGCCTGTTCAGTGCCCAGCAGCCTGTTCGGTGCTTACCAATGCAGCATGTTCAGTGCCCACCAATGCAGCCTGTTCAGTGCTCACCAATGTAACCTATTCAGTGCCCACCAATGCAGCCTGTTCAATGCCCAGCAGCCTGTTCAGTGCCCACCAACGCAGCCTATTCAGTGCCCAGCAGCCTGTTCAATGCCCACCAACGCAGTCTGTTCAGTGCCCAACAGCATGTTCAGTGCCCACCAATGCAGCCTGTTCAGTGCCCAGCAGCCTGTTCAGTGCTCAGCAGCCTGTTCAGTGCCCAGCAGCGCAGCCTGTTCAGTGCCCAGCAGCCTGTTCAGTGCTCACCAATGCAGCCTGTTCAGTGCCCAGCAGTGCAGCCTATCATAGGAATCGGCAAAGGAGGAAGCGGGACTGGAGATCCCCGCTATGTGTAATCCGGTGGCGTTCGCCCCCCCTCCCTCCCTCCCTCCCAGTCAGAGACAGCCCAGCCGCCGGACCCATGGTAGGGCCAGCCCTGGGTGCATGCCTCTGCCCCAGCTCACAGTGCACTCGCCCAGGATCGGTCCGTCAATCCAGGGACAGAGGAGGCCCTGGACGGACTGGGGGGTGCAGAGGAGGCCCTGGACTAGGAGGGGAGTACACAGGAGGCCCTTGACTGGGGGGTGAAGAGTAGGGTTGCCACCAGTCCAGGATTCACCCGGACAGTATGGGTTTTGAATCATGTGTCCCGGTTTCAGTACCCCTGAAACCCAGACACATTATTCCAACATGAATGTAGTTCAGAACTTGGCCTGATAGGAGGGTGAGGGGGCGCTATGTGCACCACATCCCTATTCTCTTTGGAGCGCCCATAGGTGTCCAAGGTCTGTTATCCTATAGTGTATACTAAAATAAAAATTTAATTTTTGTGCATCGCTAAAGTGTTCGGATTTGGCTTGAAGAAAAAGTGGCAACCCTAGTGCAGAGGAGGCACTGGACTAGTGGAGGGAGTACACCCGGAGGCAATAGAATGGGGGGTGTGGAGGAGGCCCTGGACTTGAAAAGTGGGGTTGATAAAGGACCTGGATTTGGAGAGCAGGGTGCAGAGGAGGCTCTTAAGTTGGGGTGGGCTGTAAAGGAGGCCTTGGACTAGGAGATGAGTGCAGAGGAGGCCCTGGACTAGGGGGGTGGGTGCAGAGGAGGCCATTGACTAGGGAATGGTGGTTGGTGTGGCAAAAGCCCCTGGATAGGGAGGGTACAAGGGAGATACTGGACTAAGTAAGGGGGTGCCTGGAGGTCACAGGTTAGAAGAGGGGCTGTCTGGAGGCCCTGGACTAGGGCAGCAGGTGTCTGGAGGCCCTGGACTAAGAGAGGGGAATTGTGGAGGCCCTCTGGAGTAGGAAAGAGGGTGCCTGAAGGACCTTCCAGTTTCAGGGAGAAAGAGCCTAGATTTAAAGCCTGTGCTCAGGATCAGGAAGATGCCTGCTTGGACCCTGGAGGGTGAGTTCACAACATGGGGACATTTATCAATTGTCGCAAGTAATGCCAAACACGAGCAGAGAGACAGGTTGTGTGATAGATTTATTAAAGAAGTACAGCCAAAGCCTGTTTGGTTGTTCTTCTGTTGATTACATCAGTGAAGATTGTTTTTCACTCCTGTTACCCATTTTCAGCTGAGAGCGGGCTTAAGCGCTCAGTGTCAGCATTCGGATCTGTGCACCCACTTCTATAGGTGAAGCTCTCTGGTGGATGCAGGTCCAGCAAAAAAGTGTCTCAGCATACAGGACCTGTCTCAGCGCCTGTCTAAATGAGCCCTTACAGGAATTTATCAAAACTAAAGCAGACAGAATTTGGAACAGCTGTGCATGGCAACCAAACAGCTCATAGCTTTCACTTTTAGAGCCGGTTCACACTGAGGCGACTTGTCAGGCGACTCAAGTCGCCTGACAAGTCGTAACCATGCAGTGCAATGGAACCGTTCTAATAGGAGTGACTCAGGTCGAAAAAGGTTCCTGCGCTATTTTCGGGCGACCTCAGCGCGACTTGCATTGACTTCTATGTAAAGAAGTCTCCTTGCAAGCCGCGCTGAGGTAGCCTCGAGCGGGGCGACTTGCTTTGCCCTGCAAGTCGCGCCGCTCCAGTGTGAACCGGTTCTTAAAGCTGAACAAGCTGAAGAAGAAGCTGATTGATTGCCATGCACAGCTGTTACAAATTCTGACTGCATCAGTTTTGATAAATTCCCCTCACTGTGTTTTACATCTCTTACTCCTGACTACTGCATTCTAAGTACAGCACATTCTTTGTTAAAGTGGTTGTAAAGGCAGAAGGTGCATTCTATGCATGAAGGTAAAAAAACTTTTGTGTGTAGCAGCCTCCCCAGCCCCACCTAATTCTTACCTGGGCCCCCTCTTGATCCAGTGATGTCCACGAGAGCCTTGGCTGTCTCGGGACTCACACTCCTCGCAGCAACGGGGGCCATTGGCTTACACTGCTGTCAATCACAGCCAGTGAGCCAATCAGAAGATGGAGGAAGCGGTGTCGAGCCATGGATCCTTGTGTAAATGGACACACAGAGCTGTGGCGGGGGAGCCAGTGTTGCCAACCATCCGTAAAAACAGGTCACTTTCCCCCCCTGTCCGTAAATGCCCGTAAGAGGAGAAAAGTGCCCGTGAAAATTTGCTGTGACAGCTCGGCTGGTCACTGCGCATACGCAATTCCGGAGATGCCCGAGAGCCGAGACCATCAACATTTCGATTCTAGTGTATTTGGCTGGTGCTGGCATGGCCGGGGGCGGGTCTGGCAGAGGCTTTGAGGAGCTACTCGCAAGGTGGCAGGTGTGATAATGACATCATGAGCTTTCTCACTTAGGAGACAGATACTGTTGCCTAGTGAAACAGGACCTTACATGACATTACATTTCAGCCGTCTGGTGAGCGAATAATGGAGGTGGAGGCTTTACATATGGCTGGTAAAAGAGTGGAGTACCTATTTCACTTTGGGAACTTTGTATGCACAATGTAATGGAGAAGACTGGAGTTTGCACATGCTGATTTTATTAGCCTTTTATTAGTGCTTTATAAGAGACTGTGCAAAAAAAATAAAAAAAAATTAAAATTTATGACAAGAAAGATCATAGTAAAATTGTTATAGACCAGGGAACACCATAGGAGAGGTTTCTGAGATGACTCTTCATATTTCTGGAGACTCCCATAGCTCCCCAATTATCAGAGATCCCCCGGGGCACCCTCCATCACCACCTCCCAGAGGACCCTTCCTTTCATTTGGGACCCCTTCTCATTACTGGAGATCCCTGAAGGGATTTTGTGTCACTGATGATCCCCTGAGTGCCTCAATCCCTGCCCTGGAGATCCCCTGAGAGCCTCCCTAATCCCTGGAGATCCCCTGAGGGCCTCCCTCATCCCTGGAGATCCATTGAGGACCTCCATCATCCCCGGAGATCCCCTGAGGACCACCCTCATTCCTGGAGACCCCTTGAGGACCACCCTCATCCCTGGAGATCATCATTCCCTGAGGACCACACCCATCCCTGGAGATCCCCTGAGGACCACCCTCATCCCTTGAGATCCCTTGAAGACCTTCCTCATCCCTGAAGTTCCCCTGAGAACCACCCCCTTCACTGGAGATCCCCTGAGGACCTCTTTCTTCCCTGGAGATCCCTGAGGACCACCTTCTTCCCTGGAGATCCCTTGAGAACCACCATCTTCACTAGAGATCCTCTGAGGACCACCCTCATCCCTTTTAATAATCCGCCCTTACTTTATCAAAACAAACATAAGAAATATGTTTTTTTACCTTAATATCTACCTTAAATCACATTTCTAATTGCATATTGTATTTGTTTGAATCCTAAGTACTAAAATTTGCACTTAAAAGTGTAATTTTGTAACTTTTGGAAATGTCAGTGAAAACGTGGCTGTGTCCGTAAATTTTGGGTGTTGTGTCAGTAAATTTCAATCTGGTAGGTTGGCAACTCTGTCAGGAGCGTGCCTGCTTGGGTGCCCCCATAGCAAGCTGCTTGTTGTTGGTGCACCCAGAAAGAGGGAGGGGCCAGGGGTGTCGGCAAGGGACCCAAGAAGAGAAGCTGCTCTGTGCAAAACCACACAGAGGAGGTAAGTATAACATGTTTATTATTTAGGAAAAAAAAAAAATCAGACTTTAATATGACTTTAAGGTTAGCTGTGTGTAGTAAAGGATATGTAGTAGAACAGTTTTATTTTATTAAAATGAATATACTGAGGTTTGCACTGTCTGCTACATACTCACTTGTGGCACAGTCATTAAATCATATTGCCCTTTAAGCCTCACCCACTGTTGATGCAATCTGACCACACCCACAGTTTTGGTGTGGCGCCGCTATATTGCAACATACTGTTTCCCTTGGGGGGGGGGGGGGGTGCAAAAAAATATCCAGCCCCAGGTGCCAGATGTGTTAGCTACACCACTGCTAACACTATACTCCCCCCAGATTGATAATGTTGCTGTCCAAGGGTGGAATTGTTGGTCCACCATGGAGTGGAGCTACTCTGGGGCTCAGTTCACACTGCCGTGACTCGGGATCCGACTTGTGAGACCCTAAGTCACGTGACATGTGAAATCATATGTTAGTCAATAACAGCTGTCTTAATTAGCGCTACTGAAGTCGTTCCGACTGTACTACTTCTAAGAGGCTTCTATCCGACTTGTGCCCATAGACTTTAACCAGTTCCCTACCGAGCCATTGTAAAATGACGTCGGCAGGGACTGCTCCTCGATCCGGGAGGACGTCATGTGACGTCCTCCGCTTCTCGCCGCTACTGCGGGCCCCCAGGGGCCCGCAGAGCGGCGATCCCGGATCGCTTGTCTGCCGGGGGGTTGTGTCCCCCCCAGATCGGGGTAAAGAGCCAATAAAATTCGCTCTTTACCACGTGACCGGCTGTGTCCAATCACAGCCGGTCACTAACGCTCCTCTCGTGCACGCCGCTCGTGCGCGCCCCTGGGGGCGCGCAGCGCGGCGATCGGAGCTGAGGCTTGTCCCTCGGAACAAAGCCCAGCTCCGATCCATGTAAAGAGCCAATAGATTTGGCTCTTTACCACGTGACCGGCTGTGTCAATCACAGCCGGTCATGTGATGTAAACAAACCGCGGTAACGAGGGCTCCCTGTTCGGAGTCGAGGCTAGCGGCGCGACGCGCGGGGGTCCCCGCGCGTGCTCGCCGCACGTGCTCTCCTCGCAATCACTGGCCGACACTAACCTGTGTCGGCCAGTGCACCATTTCTCGCTTAAAATAACCGAGAAATGGGGCTAGACCCCCCCTGTGTTGGGGGGCCGTCTGTTCGCTAGGCCCTAGCGGCGAGACGCCCGGGGACCCCCGGGCGTCATCGCCGCTCTTCGCCTCCTGCAGTGTACTGCAGGAGGGCCTAGCTCCTCGTCAGGGACGGCTGCAGTAAAATGTTACCGAGCC
>BLSH010360002.1:197693-209860 GCA_018402905.1 Glandirana rugosa | reverse complement strand
GCCCCCCCCCCCCCCCCCCGATCGGCTCATCGGTCAATTGTCCCGCACTACTTACCCCATCCAGGTCGCGGGCAGCTTCCCCACTGCTTCTGAAGGTTGCCACATCATACCTTTAATCCAGGACACATATGGATTACACAGGTTCTGAGGCCAATTTAATGCAGATAAGGCACCAAGTGAGTTTAATTACCACCTTAATCAGCCACAGAATCTGTGCTATCGATATGTGTCCTGGATTAAAGGGAAAATGTGGCAACTCTACTGCTTCTCCTCCTCGGCGGCTTCCCCATTGCTTCTCCTACCCGCCAATTAGGTCTCTTCTCCTCTTGACCAATCTTAAGACCTGCTTCCTGATTGGCTGGTAGGAGAAGCAGGAAGATAATAGTGAATATTCATTTGCTATTGATACACAAGTGGGTGGGCTCACTGCGCCCCAAGCCCACCTATTTTGAAGCCAATTAGAGCCACAGGCTCTGATCATGTGCTTCTAAAAAAAAAAAAAACAACCCAAACCCCATAGAAATCCATGCATCCAGGGCCCTGCATGGAGATTAGGGGGGCGACACCCCTTATGAGCGGCCGCCACTGGAAGTACAGCCAATGCTTATTTGTCTGTACTTCTCCTGTTCATCACAGGAGTGCAGTTCATTCTTCACTCCTGTGACCCGTTTTCGAAGCCCGCTGCCGGCTGATGTCACAAAGCCAGTCCAGACTCGGGTAAGATCGTGACCATATTGGTCGGGATCTGCCCACATGCCTGGACTGGCACCCAGCTCAGACTCCTGAGCCAGCCACTCCTGCCCCCTCCACAGCCCAGCACTGCAGTGGGGGGGGGGGGGGTGGTCAGAGCAGAGAGCCAGTGACTGACAGTCACCAGCTCTCTGCTCAGGGAGCTCTGAAAACTGATGTTTGATGCGGTGTTTGATCGATTGATCGATTGGTTCTCAGTCTTGGAGCCGACGGCAGCATCCCCCTAGGTAAGTATGATTCAATAAAAAAAAAAACAAACAAAAAAAAATGTCCATACTTCTCTTAGGCTTGGTTGACATCTCCATGCGGAGCCGCTCACAGCAGGAGTTCAGGGCGTCCTTGTTCACTGTGTCAGGTCTGACTTTGGTCCTAATTTTTGGCTGAATTCGGACTTGAAACAGACCAGAAGACGCACAGGAATCCTGTGCAATTCGGTCTGCAGCCATCCTGGAGCTGTGTGAATCGGCTCCATTGAGAGCTGGTCACAGGCTCCCGACAGGCAAATTGGATGTGGAAAAACCTTTATCCAATTCGCAATAGTGTGAACCCAGCCTTTATGGTTAATATGAGGTAATGGACTGTCGCTTCTGAGTGCAGTTTTTGGTTTTCTCTGGACATAAATGGGTGCAAACTGCACTGCAAAGAATTGCATGTGATTTGATCAGGAATGAGGTGCGATTCCTGTCCAAATGACTTGAGATTTTCCCCACCGCTCCTTTGTGTGTGTGTATAGAAAGAAATAGAAAGGAGAGCGCCATCTAGTAGGCAGTTTATTAAAAATGTCATAACTCACATTAAAGCAGAGTACCATTCAAAAGTGGAACTTCCGCTTTAAGACCTCCTCCCCAGCTCCTGATGGTGAAACTGAGCTTTTGGGAGGGTGCGGATACCCGATTTTTACAGGTACGTCCGTTCCCATCCCTTAGGGGATCGGAAGTGGAAGGTCTCCTTCCCCTTCCCTCCCGAAGTCTTATGGGGCACAGGACAGGTCCTAGAAGACTTCGGGACCAATCACAAAGCGCATCGCAGCTCGCGCATGCGCAGTGCACACCCGGCCGTGAAGCCGCTTCCTGTCACGGTCAGGTGGCCACAGTACCAATGACGGTGCTGCGGAGGGGAGGGGGAGAGATTGGAGGCTTGTGCCTCGCTGGATTGGGAGACAGGTAAGTGTCTGTTTATTAAAAGTCAGCAGCTACACTTTTTGTAGCTGCTGACTTTTAATAAACTTTAAACAGAGTGGAACTCCGCTTTAGGTACATATCTGGTCAAATGCAAAATGCAAAATCTGCATAATGTCCCGCTCCCGCCAATGATAGAAAATTTGCTGGAGGTGCTCACAGGGCTGGAGTAGAAGTTCTGGGACCCCTGTAGGTATAGGGAGGAAGTGATGTCAGCTTTGGGGCAGACCGCCTATACATCTCCTCCAGCTCTGTGAGCACCTCCAATGGCCGTTGTTTTCTATCATCGGCGGGACCGGGACACTATGCAGATTTTGCTTTTGACCAGATAAGTACTTAAAGTGAGATATAACATTTTTTTTAACAGAAAACGTTTTATTTATTGCCAAAAGGAGATACATGTAGAGTAGATACAAAAGCGCTATAACATTTTTATTAAACTGTCCGCTAGACGGCGCTTCCCTTTCTATACACACAGGAGTGGTGGGGGAAATCGCATGCGATTTGAACAGGAGTTGCATCACATTCTTGTTCAGATCTCATGAGATTCTTTGCATTGTGATTTGTGCCCATTCATTTTGTATTGACGCAAATCACACCGCAAAGAATCGGTTTCGGTATCGGGAGCATTTTCACAAGTACTCTTGAAAATACTGTACCGGTGCTGGTATCGCTTCTGAGCTGACTTTTTGGTTTTCTCTGGACTCAGTAGTTCAGGATAGGAACGTTCAATCATGTGTCCGGGTTTTACCAGGTGCCTGCAGCCTTTCTGAATACACAGACATGCATGATCCTTATATACTCAAGCCAAGAGGTTAACTCAGAGCTCCCAGTGTGGAGGACAGGAGGTCTCACCCAGGGGCTCCAGCCAGCAGCCAGGAGGGTTCACCCAGGGGTCGGAGGTGCCCTAGCAATCAGTCAGGAGGTTTTGTTCCAGGAGTCAGGTCGGCTCCTATCGGGGTGTCAGGAGAACCCCTATCCAGGCCAGGATTGGGCCATGCAACAGGGTGCTGCGACTAAAGGCTATGAGTGCCAAGTAAACCAAAGGGGGCTGGACAACACAGTCAGATGGACTGGTAAGAAGAGCAGCGGACCTGCTAACAAGGGAGCAAGATGCCTTGGTATTTTCATTTGTTCATATTGATGTGGAGGAACCCCTGTGTGGGCAACTGATGTCTATGTGAACTTTCTGTTTTATTTAATAAAAGTGGGCTGCTATGCAGTAGCGTAACTAGAACCCTCAGGGCCCCGATGCAAGAAACCATGAAGGGCCCCCCCTGACAGGGCCCTTTCCTCGGAGCCCGGTGGCGGAGCGCCAGGGCCCGGTCGCAAGTGTATGGCTGCATATAAAAGGAACCGATCTCTCCATTTCCCCCCACACTTCTCCACTCCCTCCTGTAGGCATTCAGCAGCTGCAGGAGGAAAATGGAGAGATTGGTTCCTCTATGCCAGAGTTTCTCAATCTCTTTACAGTCAGGGCTCCCTTGAAGGTTACCCCTAGGTGAACAAGGATGCACTGCAACCACTCCACAACTGTGTGCATTGCACACAATTGCAGCATAGTGGTGATTCATTTAGAGGGTTAAAACAGGCGGTCAGGAGGCAACGGATTGCCTCTTTACCAGCTGTCAAATGCCTGAGCATGGATCACTTTCAGAGGAACAGCATTTTTTTTGCTGGTACTATGAACAAGCGGGGAAAAAAATAAAAAGAGTGATTGTACACATAGGGGATCAGGATTAAAAGTACATACATAGAATGTGCATACACACATGTACGCACACACACATATATAAACACATACATAATGCACACACACACATACATATATACTGTATATATGTACACACATTCATGCACACACACATATAAATACACACACACTCACATATATATATATATATATATATGTATATGCACTTATATACATGCACCCACACATATACATACACCCACATACATGCACCCACACATACATGTACCCAAAGACATACATGCACCCACACACATACATGTACCCAAAGACATACATGCACCCACACACATGTACCCACACACATGTACCCACATACATGCACCCCCCCCACACACACACACACACATACATGGACACACACACACACACACACACACACATGCAGCCACACACATACATGCACCCACATACATGAACCCATATACATGCACCCACACACATGCACCCACACATACATGTACCCACACACACACACATGCAGACACACACATACATGGACCCACACACACACCCACATACATGAACCCATATACATGCACCCACACACATGTACCCACACACATGCACCCACACACATGTACCCACACACATGTACCCACACACATGCAGCCACACACATGTACCCACATACATGCACCCACACACATGTACCCACACACATGCACCCACACACGTACCCACACACATGTACCCACACACATGCACCCACACACATGTACCCACACACATGCAGCCACACACATGTACCCACACACATGCAGCCACACACATGCAGCCACACACATGTACCCACACACACATGCAGAATTGCAGAAAGTCTCTTAAAAAAAACGTCAGTACCTTCTCTCTTCACGCCGGGTACTACACTGTAGGGGGAGACAAAGAGCACAGCACACACTGCTTTCACTTTCACAGTAAACAGTGTGACGAGGCTCCCCGCAGCGCCGATCGGCTGAGGAACCGAGCGCCCCATCCCTCATCCCCTCCTAATCTAGACATACAGGGGGCCCTTATGGGCCCCCTTCAGCATGGGGCCCGGTCGCCATGGCGACTCCTGCGACCCCTATCCGCCCGCCCCTGCTGCTATGCCCTAATAGTTTGGACTGGCGCAACTCATTGGAAGAGCTTCTAACACAAGTATAATCTAATACCACACTAGCAACAAGCCGCATTTAAAGCTACAGCCCACAGAAACCTTAGAAGCTAAACCACAGCAACATTTCATCCTGGTATACCTCACTTTCATACACCAGAGAACTTACATTATGCCCAAGTGGTTGCACAAGTTACTTTGTGCAGCAAAGAGTGAGAGCTCAGATGCCTAACTTCCCCAGATATATGATTCGTTGTGAGCTCATTAAGTTCAGCCTCTCAAGGTTCATCAACTTTCCAAAGAGCTACAAGGTCTGGTGAACAATCGTTAAAGCTGCAACTGCTGATCTCAACCAGGCAGGCCTTACTGCTGCATGGGCAAGCAACAGAATTCTGATCAAACCAAAATTCTTTGAAACCTTTTGCCATATAAGAACATGCAACGCCAGCTACTCTCAACACCTGTTCTGCAGGGCAGGGCTGAAGGTTGTCCATACAGTTGTGCTCATAAGTTTACATACCCTGGCAGAATTTATAATTTCTTGGCCATTTTTCAAAGAATATGAATGATAACACAAAAACATTTCTTTCACTCATGGTTAGTGTTTGGCTAAAGCCATTTATTATCAATCAACTGTGTTTACTCTTTTTAAATCATAATGACAACAGAAACTACTCAAATGACCCTGATCAAAAGTTTACATACCCTGGTGATTTTGGCCTGATAACTTGACACAAAGGGGTTTGAATTGCTATTAAAAGGTAACCATCCTCTCTGTGATCTGTTTGCTTGTAATTAGTGTGTGTGTATTAGGCTGGGTTCACACTAGTCCGATTCTCGGAACGACATTAGGAGTACAAGAGGACAGCGGAAAAGACCGGCAAAAGAGCAGAAGAAAGAAGAGCCAGAGAGGGGAGAAGACGCCGGAGCTGATTTAATAAAATATTTTAAAAACCTGTGTAGTGTGGTTTTTATTTTACATTTTTTTCCCAGGTAAATGGGATACTCATTTACATAGGGTGGGGGGCTGGCATCTGGGCGTCCCCTTGTTAAAGGGGGGCTTCCAGATTCCGATAAGTCCCCGCCCGCAGACCCCAACAACCACCAGCAAGGGTTGTCGGGAAGAGGCCCTTGTCCTCATCAACATGGGGACAAGGTGCTTTGGGGTGGGGGGGCACAGAGCCCCCCTGTCCCAAAGCACCCATACTCCCCATGTTGAGGGCACGCGGCCTGGTATGGTCCAGGAGGGGGGGGGGCGCTCGCTCATCCTCACCTCCTTTCCTGACCTGCTGGGCTGCGTGCTCGGATAAGGGTCTGGTATGGATTTTGGGGGGGACCCCATGCTGTTTTTTGGCGTGGGGGTTCCCCTTAAAACCCATACCAGACCAAAGGGCCTGGTATGCTCTTGGAGGGGGACCCCATGCCATTTTTTTTTAAGTTTAGCATGGAGTTCCCCTTCAAGATCCCCAGAGCACAAGGTGCCTGGCATTGTCGGGATCAAAGTCGGATCCCCGTTCACAGACAAGCGGTCCGACTTTGACCCTATGTAGGACCGTAAATCGCACAGCAAAGTAGGATCAAAGTCGGACCGTTTTTTTGTCGGATAGTGTGAACCCAGCCTTAAAGGTCATTGAGTTTCTGGATTCTTGACAGACCCTTGCGTCTTTCATCCAGTGCTGCACTGATGTTTCTGGATTCTGAGTCATGGAGAAAGTAAAAGAATTGTCAAAGGATCTGTGGTAAAAGGTACGGTGTATGTCTAAACAGACTTGTGGTGAGGCAGGATGGACTTTAAACGGTACGTAATCAACTGGACACAATCTAAAAAAAATATACAATTTTATTGGATCATTAAAAAATCTCTCTGATCAGGGAGATGAAAACATACATAGACATCACGAACAGACCATTACATCAAAAAACTGAAGTGCAGTAGCTGGAAAAGTCTGGTCACTATCCCACACATGGGGAGAAAATTCGGACTTGTCCAGCAATACTTTTTTACATGTTTCGCGGTTATCCGCTTCTTCAGAAAAACTTCAGTTTTAAAAGAGTTTCTATAAGAATAAACATAGCATATATAAATACACATACGTTGTTAGTACATATAGTAACCTCAGACCCTGGTCCAAAAATTGAACCAAGGAAGAGGATCTATTAAGTCAATAATATATTCTGTGACGGTTTAAAGGGTCCCACCTCCTGTCCCCAGAGAATCACCCAATAAAGGGGCCCCAACTACACTTCAAAAGAGGGGGGTAGAGAAAAAAAAGGGAGTAAGGAGATAGTTGAATTGTATAAAACAGGAAAGGGATATAAAAAGATATCCAAGGAATTGAGAATGCCAATCAGCAGTGTTCAAACTCTAATCAAGAAGTGGAAAATGTGGGGTTCTGTTGAAACCAAAGCACGGTCAAGTAGACCAACTAAGATTTCAGCCACAACTGCCAGGAAAATTGTTCGGGATGCAAAGAAAAACCCACAAATAACTTCACTTGAAATAAAGGACTCTGAAAACATGTGGTGTGGCTGTTTCAAGATGCACAATAAGAAGGCACTAGAAGAGATATGGACTGCATGGTCAAGTCGCCAGAAGAAAGCCATTACTATGCAAATGCCACAAAGTATCCGGCTTACAATACCCCAAACAGCACAGAGACAAGCCTCAAACATTCTGACACAAAGTTATTTGGAGTGATGAGATAAAAATTGAGCTTTTTGGCCACAACCATAAATGTTACGTTTGGAGAGGAGTCAACAAGGCGTATGATGAAAGATATACCATTCCTACTGTGAAACATGAAGTTGGATCGCTGATGTTTTGGGGATGTGTGAGCTACAAAGGCACAGGAAATTTGGTCAAAATTGATGGCAAGATGAATGCAGTATGTTATCAAAAAATACTGGAGGAACATTTGTATTCATTAGCCAGGAAGCTGCGCATGGGACGTACTTGGACATTTCAACATGACAATGATCCAAAACACAAGGCCAAGTCGACCTGTCATTGGCTACAGCAGAATAAAGTGAAGGTTCTGGAGTGGCCATCTGTTTCCTGACCTCAATATCATTGAGCCACTCTGGGGAGATCTCAAATGTGCAGTTCATGCAAGACAGCCCAAGAATTTCCAGGAACTGAAGGCTTTTTGCCAAGAGGAATGGGCAGCTTTACCATCTGAGAAGATAAAAAGCCTCATCCACAAATGCCACAAAAGACTTCAAGCTGTCATTGATGTTAAAGGGGGCAATACACGGTATTAAGAACTGGGGTGTGTAAACTTTTGATCAGGGTCATTTGGGTAGTTTCTGTTTCATCATGATTTAAAAAGAGTAAAGACAGTTGATTGATAATAAATGGCTTCAGCCAAACACTAACCATGAGTGAAAGAAAAGTTTTTGTGTTATCATTCATATTCTCTGAAAAATGGCCCTCCCAACTGTACCTCCCAACTTTTAAACTTCAGAATGAAGGACACTTGACGGAGGAGGTGATCTGCACTGCAGCAAAATGTGGGTGTGACCAAACTCTTAATAGTGGGAGTGGCTTAAGGAATGTGGTTTAACAAAATCTGGGCTTCCTTCTACCTATATGGGGGTCAGCAGAGCAGGGCCCAGGGGTCAGTATGGCAGAGAAGAAAAGATACACAGGCAGAGAACAGGGATCATCAGGACAGAGGACAGGGGGTCAGTAGGACAGGGTACAGGGGTCAACAGGATGGAGGACAGGACTCAGTAGGGCAGTGTACAGGAGTCAGTAGGGGAGGGTACAGGTGTCAGGACAGAAGACAGAGGGTCAGTAGGGCAGGGTACAGGGGTCATCAGGACGGAAGACAGGAGTCAGTAGGGCAGGGAACAGGGGTCAGGATGGAGGACAGGAGTCAGGAGGTCAGGGTACAGGGGTCAGCAGGACAGAGGACAGGAGTCAGTAGGGCAGGGTACAGGTGTCAGGGCAGAAGACGGGGTCAGTAGGGCAGGGTACAGGGGTCATCAGGATGGAGGACAGGAGTCAGTAGGGCAAGGGTACGGGGTCAGCAGGACGGAAGACAGGAGTCAGTAGGGCAGGGTACAGGGGGTCAAATCCCCCCATTCCTCCTCTTAATCAAATTGACCCCCCCAATTCCCTCCTAGCAAAAATCCCCTCCCCCAAATTAACCTTCCCTGTGCAAAAAGCCCCCCCCTTCCACAAACCTCTCATCGCAACCCAAATACAAATGATTCTTACACCCCACTGTAGTCTCAGTACAATTCCCCACTTGTAAGTTCCACCTCCTCTCTCCCCCCAAACTTACAGGCAGGAAATTGCTGGGGGTGGGGCGTATTGCAGGCTGTGCTTTCCCTCTCCTGTCATACTAGCGCTCCTCCATGCAGCACGATACTGGATCCATAGATCAGATTGTACACTGTATGGTTACCGCCCCTCCCCAATCCACATTTCCTGCCGCCAGAAGGACATAGGGAGCCCTAATCAGTGTACAAGCCAATCTATGGATCCGGTGTCATCTGGCATATGGGAGATCGCTGAACTTACAGGAGGGGGAGAGTACAGCCGCCGTCACTTCTCCCCAAGCTTAGCAGCCAGACACGCTATCCATGGGGGGGGGGGGGCACAGGCAAAATCTGGGGGGGGGGGTTTACAGCCCCATAGATATGGCCATGACATGACAAGACTCCTCCCCTCCTGTCTGTGTGCAGGAAAGCATCACAGCCAAGGAGGAGGCAGGTTTAGCTGCACATCGCTCTACAGTGCATGGTGTATGTGTGAGGCAGCCGCCATCCCTCACTGCCAGCTGCCTGTCAAATATACACAGCTATGCTTGCAGCATGTGGGGCTCCAGACACCCCACACAAGCCGCAGTATGGGTGTTACTGGTGCATGCGCTAGTGCGTGTTTGCATGTAAGCCAAAGGAGCCAAGGGCTGGGATTTGTTCGGGCACTGGGCTCTATCCCGGGACAAAGCCTTGATTCACTGTAAAATCTCAGGACAGTCCTGGCGAACACGGGACTGATTGGGAGTCTGCATATGCATTGTCTCCTCAATAAAGGTAAATATGCACATACCCTTGTCAGTAATAATTTAATGTGATTAGTTACCCGAAGGGAAGAAATTCCTACTCCAGAAGCTGCATATTACCATCCCTACCTGGGCAAATGCTTATCAAATTCCTGCTATGGACATTTAATGCTGAAAGCTTACTCCTGTTAGGAAAAGACATTCTCAGAGTGTATAACATGCGCCAGTAGTGTAACAGTCTTGACAACACCACAGATTTACAATGACAAGATGTGCAAACCATCATTTCAAACCTTACCCTCATTGTTAAGCAGAGGTTGCATCTTCTGCAATGTCAACTTAGGGAGCGCAATGTTTTGTACCACACATGATGACAGTAAAAGAGCCCCATCCGAGAAATTTGGTAGAATAATGCACAACGAATTCTTCTGAATGACTCCAACAGCTGTGTTGCAGCTTTATCCCTTTGTGCTGCAAGAATCAAGCTTCCAAACAACCATAGGCAGGCCTTGTCCAGATTTGTCTCACTGCAGCAAACACTAAACAAGCCTGATATGAAGGACCATTTTGTTGCATTTATGAAAAGGATATCCAAAAATGATCATGCTGAGCCAGCGCAACCTTTTTGAGAGCACAAGTGCTGGTACCTTCCCTTAGTACCCATGTTTTCAAAAGCTAACCTCCAACTCCATAAAATTGCCTCAAATAGTGCTGATGTGATGAAAGCATTTCACATTTTTGCAGTTCAAAATACAGTAATTTTTTTTTGTGCCAGCATAAAAATGATAAACAATTGCAAATAAAATTGTGATATATCCACTACAAGCGCTAGCTGGAGTTTAGCTTTAATTTGTTAGTCTGGTGCATCTAAACTGTGCATGGCAACTTCTATATTCTGCTAAGCTTTGAAAATGGAAGAAAGCAGATGATTGGCTGTCATGCGCAAGTGCTCCAGGGTTGATAAATTCCCATCCAGTCCTGTAGGCTGAAAAATCAAATAGACTCATGACTCTCCCGCTGCAGCCATTGTATGTTGACAGCCGGTGTTGCTGGCTGTCAAAATATAAAATCAGATGCAGCTGCATTTTGGCCAGCAATTTACCACTCAACACCTTTGATTATTTTTGGAGTGAATTCTGGATCTTCAGGAAGCATCCGAAATCCGTACAGTGTATGGCCAGGTTTACACTATCCTCTCCCCAGATTGACAATGCTGCTGTCCAAATGTATCTCTCCTGTGCCAGAGTGGAGCATCACTAAAGGCCCGTACACACGGTGCAACAGTCATACAACAGCTTGCTGTGCGATCATCCGACCGTTAGTACGTGCAATTACAACAGCCAACGTGCGATGGTCATACAACAGAAGTTGGATGAGCAGACTAGAAAACTTTTGTTGTACAACAAGCGGCTGTACGACTGTTGTACCGTGTGTACAGAGAAGTTGGGCCAACAAAGCCGTACGTGCAAAATACGCATGCTCAGAAGTCAGGAACACCCGAAAGTGTCAGTTCGTGGAAACCTACGTTCCTAATTAACAAATCACATGCACCTAAACTTCCTCTGTATACGCTCATAACACATCACTACGTTCGGCTTATTGAAGCTTTGTTGTACGATTACTTGACTCATTTCAGTACGCTAGACATAACAGCCAACAGTCGATTTTGGGCAAAAGTTGAACGTGCGGTCGTACGACCGTCACACCGTGTGTACGAGGCATTAGACAAGTGTGTTACTAGTTGGATCATCAGGTGAAAATAAGGGAAAACAACAAAAGGAATGCAGCCACCACATTTAGTGGTATTAAACCCACAACCAAAAATGTTTTATATTGCAGCTTACCAATCATTAGATGTGGTGGCTGCATCAGGTTTCTTTGGCTTTTTTCCCTGTCTTCACCTGGTGATCTGGCCAGTAAGGCTTGGTTTACATCTACAGTATCTCACAAAAGTGAGTACACCCCTCACATTTTTGTAAATATTTTATTCTATCTTTTCATGTGACAACAATGAAGAAATGACACTTTGCTACAATGTAAAGTATTACACTCCCCACATGAGTGAAAACACTCTATGACATCTACATTTGGTTCGGAATGACCGGTCTAGTGGTCCACTTCTGTCCCTTTTTTCGGTTTCTTTGGACTACGTCGGTGGTGTAGATTACTAACCATTCGACGTTATATTTTGTAAAAACCAACACCCAAATTATGGTGATTTACACCACCGACGTAAGGAAAACAACAAAAGGGAATAAAAGTGGACTACTAGGTTGATCATTGTGTGAACAGATTACGGAGCATGTGTGCCACACTGCCAGCATGCTGGCGTGCAAGTTGAAAACGGGTTTTAGCTGACAACCGACAATACAGATCGC
>BLSH010360002.1:171936-184192 GCA_018402905.1 Glandirana rugosa | reverse complement strand
GGGGAACAGAATGTGGTGCACCAGTCACCTGGGTTTTATTGTTAAAGTGGTTGTAAAGCCAGCCACCCCCCACCCCCAAAAAAAACCCTGCAAAGCAAAGGCATAATGAGCCAATATGCAGCGCACATTATGAAATACCTTGGAACTAAGCTGTTGCAGTGGTCTCGGCCCACCGCTGCGACCGGTGACATGCTTCTTCTGGGTCTGCGGCTCCGTCCAATCACAGAGGGGGCTCCAGCGCTGTGAGTGGCGGAGCAGCGCTGACGTCACTCCCGCACATGCACGCGGGAACCGCTGTTTACGGCGCGTCAACAGTAGAAATGGCACAGGTTTAGGAGATATTCCTGGGACCTACAGGTAAGCCTTATTGTCGGCTTACCTGTAGTTTAAAGTGGTTGTCATGATTTGACAACCACTTTAAGTCTTAATTGAACAAACTAAAATTAGGAGCCGATTGGTTACAATGCATAGCTGCACCAGATCCTGTATGCCCCAGTTTTAATTAACCCCCCCTCATTTATGAGGTGGAGTGTTGTGCATGCCTTCGTCATATTGAATGTTTAAGCTTTTGCATTGCGCTCTCTCTCCTGGTGTCCAGCTTAGCCAATAGTGAGTGTAATACCCTGGGGGCTACTCGTGGAAAATGATGTGGAATATAGGGCAATATGTCCAGGAGTACAAAACAACCCAAGTGTAGACCTCTTGTATCAAATGGGAAGGATCACCTTGAAGTGGAGAAGTAACAGTAAACTGATGTCATGTAATGCTTTGTCATCCACCTGAGATTAAGCTCTGAGTGGTTGCATTTTAGCATCAAGTTTGAAAAGTTTACCCTGCAAAATGAATACAGTCAAACATACAGGGTGGCCCTGTCTTATCTGTCGACAATGCTGGACTCTATATAGCATCCACAGTGGGCATAACACCTCAAATGGGTCTTCTGGGTATGGGCTCTGGAGGGATGGACCACTGCCCTGGACCTATATGGTACCCTGCAGCAGATGACATGTATTGCACAAAAAGGCAAGGTGAGTGGCCATGCGAGATCCAGTGCCCGAGCAACATTTCAGGCCGGCCCCAGGGTTTTACCAAGGTTGCTCTGATCCAGATGCATTGCTTTTATTGTGGTATGAGAAGAGAATAAAGAGTTGATAGAAAAATTCAAAGATAAAATAAACTACTTAAGCTAAAATTGATTTTTTCCTGAGAGAGAATAGGTTCATCATCGTCAGACAATATCAAATAACTAAAGATTCACAGAGTAGGGTAGGGATATAAGGGAGGTGCCCAGACGGCTTGTCCTCAAAAGCTTTGACAGTTTCCAGTCACCTGAAGGTACAAGCCAATAACCCAGGGTCTACGAATACTCAGCCTGTGTCTCGTACAATTAGAAATTTGTGGGGGTTTTTTTGCACAGGTGTTTGGAAGCATTAAAACTCAGCACCTTTGTGTACATTTTAAAAAAAAAAAAAAAAAAAAAAAAAAAAAAAAAATCAGAATGCAGACCAATCTTTGGTCTATTTCACTAAAGACAAAAACTGGCAATACTGTGCAAAATACACCCAGCTCTCATAGATATGAAAGCCATAGAGGTGTACAGAATGGGCAAAGAAGTTTTACTAGAAGAAATAAAGCACATCTGCAATGAAGAAATAGAGGGGTCAATATTTTGACTTTACTAATGCTCAAGCAACTCAGTCAGAACACTGATCTGCTGCATATACTTACTCTGGGTCAAACACTAAGTACCAGTACAATGTCCACTGATTATTATAGATCAGCAATTAATATTTTCAAAAGAGGCAATGGCAGCTTCCATACTTCCTCTAAACAAGTCATCTTTAATATAAAAAGCAGTAGCAAAGGACTTTTGTTATCTACACCGACTCCTTTATGCTGTCTTCTGACAGGTCCGCTTTAATGATGGTTATCCTCTACATTTTTTCAATTTTGAATCTAAACATCAGGACGAAATGTTTAAAAAACAAGTTGTAAAAACAAAAACGAGACCTAATCCCAATTTCTGCAAAAATAAGAAAAACAAAGCATCTTCCTAAAACGTAATTTTTTCTTTAACATAAAAAGGTTCTGCTTTTCTTACAAATACACAGAAAATGTTAATTCTGTCATCAGCAACTCCTGGGCAGATAAACTTCCATGCTGATGAAGTTGCGAACTGCACAAAAAGTTCTAAAGTACAGGCATCTGGAAAGAAGTTCATTGTTTGAAAAATAAAGAAAAAAAAAAGTTCATTCACTGTCAAATTTTATGGAGTTCACAGTTGTAGAAATGGCACCACCGCAATAACTGCCCCGCTTTTTCTTCGTCTTTTCATGACGGAAAGACTTTCCTTTAGTGAATTTTAAAACATTATTGGCTCTCTCACCCCAGTCTCCTTTTGATCCCATCTGGAATAGAAAGAAAAATGTAAAATTAGTGCAAAAATCATTGCAAGAGAACATTTACATGAAATGAATGGTCATTAAGGGTTGACACAAACATTTACATCTAGAAGCGAATTGGTTGGCCTTTTTGATACATGTTCACATATACACATTTGTGGACATCTGACCATCACACATGTTGGGCATCATTTCCAAAACCATTGGCATTAATACAGTTACTCCCTCTTTGTAGCTACAACTGCTTCCCCTATTCTGGGAAGAATTTCCACAAGATTTGGCCTATGACTGGGGTAATTTGTGCCCATTCAGTCAAAAGAGCATTAATGATGTCATGTACTGATGTTGGACAAAAAGATTTCTCTCACAATCAGCATTGCAATTCATCCCAAAAAAGTGGTCATTGCGGTTAAAGTGAAGGCTCGTTGCAAGCCACTCAAATTCTTTGTGGACCTGGCTTTTTGCACCGGGCCAGTTCCAGTTCATCCTGGGACAAAAGAGACCTTCTCCAAACTGTTGCAAGGGTGGAAGGCCACAGTAGTCTAAAATGTCTTTGTATTATGTATACATCCTTTACTGGAAACAACTGAACTCAATTTGTAGGGGTGTCCACAAGGTTATGGACACACTGCAGATGTGTTGGTCTGGTGTCCACAAACGTGTGCCCATCAGTGTGGCATATTAGCACCTCCTCAGTGTCCCCTAATCAGTGCCCATAAATGTCGTCTCATCAGTGCAGCCTCATCAGCACACATCAGTGGAGAAATATTACTTAACAGAATTTACAAACAGAAAATAAGAAAAACAAAATGTTTCAAAATGTGTTGGTTTTTTTTAGCGAAAAATAAAAATCCCAGCAGTGATTAAATAGCACCAAAAGAAAGCTCTATTTGTGTGAAGAAAGATAAATTTGGGCAGTGTTGCATGACTGCGTAATTGTTATTCAAAGTGCAATAGCGATGAAAGCTTAAAAATGGCCTGGGCAGGAAAGTGTCCTGTATTGAGGTGGTTAAGGTGTTACTAAACCCAGGAGCCTGCATTCACTATA
The DNA here is from genome assembly GCA_018402905.1 of Glandirana rugosa. Lineage (NCBI taxonomy): Eukaryota > Metazoa > Chordata > Amphibia > Anura > Ranidae > Glandirana > Glandirana rugosa. The sequence goes on along the minus strand of BLSH010360002.1, from coordinate 180,742 downwards.
TCTAGTCTCCCATAGTATATGAAAATGCAATTATTTTAGTAAATATAGAAATCTTTCAGCATGACAACGACCCAAAGCATACATCCAAATCAACAAAGGAATGGCTTCAGCAGAAGATTAAAGTTTTGAAATGGACCAACCAGAGCCCAGACCTCAATCTGATTGAAAATCTGTGGGGTGATCTGAAGAGGGCTGTGCACAGGAGATGTCGCAATCTGACAGATTTGGAGTGTTTTTGCAGAGTGGGCAAATATTGCCAAGTCAAGGTGCCATGCTGATAGACTCATACCCAAAAAAGACTGAGTGCTGTAAAAAAATCAAAAGGTGCTTCAACAAAGCATTCATTTACACACTTATGCAAACATTTTCGTTTTTTATTTTTACTTCCCTCCACCTAAAAGATTTTAGTGTGTTTTTCAATTGAGTTGTACAGTTTATAGATCACATTAAAGGTGGAAAGTTCAGAAATGATTTAGCTTTGTCATTTTTTTAAATCACAGAAACCTGACATTTTAACAGCGGTGTGTAGACTTTTTATATTCACTGTAAATGCTACAAACTGTACTTTACCTTTGCTTCAAATGAATTATTACAAACACGAGGGTCAACTTCAACGTCCTCTTCAACTACTCTTCGGAATGGAACATTTTTCTGACCATCCTATACCGTATCAAAAACAAAAATTCAAATATAAACAGGAAATACATAGCAATCACTTTCAAGGTTACTTTTTAAATTCCAGAAATATCAAATTGCACGAAAGCATAAAAAAGACACTAAGAAATTGTTCAAGTGGCATTTTAAGCAGAATGCAGTCTCATCGTGGCAGTGCAGGTAAAACAACAACGAATCCAGGCACAGTCCAGAGAAACAGCACAAAGTAGCTTGAGAAGGGCAATGCAGTCCTATTTCACAAAGCCACAGAACATTTGTGAATGACCCATGTAATGTCTCTTAACCCTCATAATCTCTTCATATAGGGAATAGCAAGAATCCTGCGTGCTTTTATTTTACACACACAGTAATGGAGAAGATTCTGCATCCTATAAAAACGGGAGGGGATTGAGAATGAGGACTGATAATTCTTGTGCCACAAGCATTGGTCACAGAAGCTTTTAATGGAGATTGTCAGTTCCTGACTTTGCTCCAGAAAAAAAAAAGCTCAAGCTAATCAGACATCCTGATGTGCAACCAATATGCAAGGCAAAAAGTCAGAATCGCACCTTTAGCCTCGGTTCGCACTATTGCGATGTGGGAACCAGCACGATTCCAGTGCAGATACCCATATCGCATCTCCCTCGCAGGCACTGCCCTCTGCGAACCGCTGCAGATGTCAATACAAAAAATGTAATGACACCTCCAGATCGGTTCGCAGATCGCAGTGTGAACTGCGAATTTGGACAAGAATCGGATAGCATGGGTGTGAGCACCCATGCAATCCAATTCCAGTGCAGGGGAGAAAAAAAATGAAAAAAAAAAAGGTTCCTGCACCTTTTTTCGTGCAAATCCAATGGGAGTACTGTATGGCTGAATTTGCATTGAACAGACATCGCATGTGATCTGTACAGCAATGCGTTGTGAATCACATGTGATATCTGTTAGCAATAGTGTGAACCCAGGTTTAAAAGGGGTTATAAACCCTCATGGTTTTCCACCTTAATGCATTGTATGCAATAAGGTGAAAAACCTCCTTTAGTGTAGCAGCCCCCGAGAGACCACGTTTTACTGACCTGAACCCTGTCTTTCCCGCACCGGGGACGAGCACACCCGCTCCAGCCGGTTTTTCTGGTCCTGATTGGATAGATTGATAGCGGCGCAGCCATTAGTTCCTGCTACTGTCAATCAAATTTGAGTACGAGTCCTACTGTCTGTGTCAATGGACGCAGCAGCAGGACTCGGGAGCACGCTTGCATGGGTGTCTCCAGGGAGGGTGCTTCCCCGTGGGGGCGCTAGATGCGGGGAGGAGCCAGGAGCGCCATGGAGGGACCCCAGAGGAGGATCGGGGCCACTCTGTGCAAAACCCTTGCACAGAGGAGGTAAGTATAACATGTTTGTTATTAAAAAAAAAAAAACCGAGCTTTCCAAGTCAGGTGTTCTGTGTCATGATTGAGTCCCTTTAGTCTCCACCTGAAATGGTGCAGTAACTTTTCTTTATTAAAAAAAGATCAATGTAATTGTTACTGTTAATAGGTGCTATCTTCTGGGTTTTAAAGCAGAACTAAATAAGTTACCTCTAATGGCGACTTATCTATGCCCAGCTCACTGTTTACTGTACAAATCTTAGTCTCCTTCATCCCAGATAAAAACACACAAAGCTCTTCTTCCAGTGCCTTCACAGAGTTCCAGCTCTCATACAGTAAAGGGATCCTGTCATTAACCCTCTCCCTCCTCACCCATTCACAAAAAGCCATGCACTCTTTCCATAGAAACAAGGCACTGTTTGAACGAACAAGTGGAGAGGAGTGGCAGGCATACCACAGGATCTCCCCTTGTCTAATCACAGAGTGCTCGGTATTCTGTGAAAATACAAGACTTTGTGTGAACAAGCAAAGGGAGAGAGGAGAGAGAGTGCATGACAGGATGTCACGGCCTTTACTGTGTGAGTGTCAAACTCAGTCACAGCACAGGACAAAGTGCAGTCAGAGAGATGAATAAAATAAAGTTCAGTAAACAGCAGCAAGCCGAGCATAGGATCGTTGTCATAATATGCAACATGTTTGATTTGTGCCTATTCCAAAAAAAAAAAAATATGTTTTCCTTGGTGTCCCACTTTAATGTCATACGTATTGTTTTTAGCCATTCTACAGGTTCCATGAGGTGTTTAACAGAATTTCTGCATTTTCTTTAAATTCTGCTCTTTATGCGTTAACCCGATCTAAAATGTGTGTAAAAATTCAGTATATGCATTTCAGAACTGACAAATGTAGGGACATTATCGGAAGCTTCTTCAGAGCCATCAGGCAGTTCCATAGCAATTCGTTTTTTCTTCATTGGAAAGGAAAGATTTTAGTAAATATGTGGTAACTACATACATGGATGGAACATGGGGGAAAGGTCCGCCAAAAATAAATAAATAAAACAGCCGCACGAAGGTAGCATAATCCAAACCCTTAGGCGCCGTTCACATCTAGAAAAGACAAATCCCATTCAGTTCAATGGCCCCTGTTCACATCTGAGTGTTCTGTGGCATAAACCAAAATGCCCATCATTCAAAAAAAGTACATGAGCTTCTTTTTTGGCAGAGTACAGGCGCTTTACTACTTTTACATTGATGACCTTTGAACTTCAAAACGCCTGTACAAAAACGATGCAAAAACTCTGCAAAAATGCCCGAAAAATAGCAACGCCTAGATGTGAACGGTGCCTTAAGTGGTATATTTCTAAAACAAATATTAGGCTATTTTCTGTGTTGGACATGTTTTTCTTTGATTTAAAATAAAAAAATACCTATTTTGGCCACTAGCTATTACAAGAAGTTCGCCATCTAGTGCCCAATTGTGATATTTACACAAAACATTTGTCCAGCTCACAGAGGTGTCCGTTTATGAAGCAGTGTAAAAAATCCACCGCTTCATTCTCCAGCATTCACAGAGGAGATTGTTCTCCTCTGGATGCCAGTTTATGAACCTGTGTAGATTGCTTCACCTCTTGTGAAGTGAAGTGATCTACAAACGGTTCAAACAGTGGAGAACGCCCCCTGATACTGGAATCTCGTGAGATCTAATGAGATTACAGTACCAGAAATTCACACAAACTCAGAGATGTCAGTTTATTAAGCAGTGATAAATTATCAGTAACGGACATTCTCGGAGGAGCCCCCCCAAATCATTATCAGTCCCCCTACACTATATATGTATACATAAACACACACACACGCGCACACACACATATATACACACACATACAGGGCAGGGGGACATGGTTAATATGTTGGGGGGTCTGAACGAGGCAGAAGGAAGTCTATCATCTTCCTCCTTCCCCGGGATTCGCTCTCCACTCCAGTTCACCACCTCTGAGCTGGTGAATCGGGGAGGGTGAATTCTGACCCAGATCGCCAGTGAAGTGCGGAGATCGCAGCTTCATAAAGTGGCCGTTCATGTGTCAGTGAATGACAGCTTCTCCATGTGCAGAGATAATCGGCAGAGATCATCACATGTTCTCTCCCAATTATCTCTGCTTCATAAATCGAAAATGAGCTGTGATCAGCGGTGATCCTTGGGATCACCACTGATCACAGTTTCATAAACGGACACTAAAATAACCAAGTATGTTTTTTGCCCAGTCACACAACAAAATACACACAAATTTTCACTGGGCAAATTACGAAGCTTTTTTTTTTTTTAGAAACACATCCCTTAGATCAAAAGGGCTCGTGAAAAATAGTGGCTACTGGTTTACTTCTGCAGTCCTAGCTCTGGAGAACCAGTAATAAGGATGCACTTTGCTCTTCAAGGATCTCCAGGTGAAACAATGATCACGTCTCATCAAATCTTACATGAAAATGAAAGTATATAAATCTCTGAAAAAAAAATACAACATGTTGCAACTTACCAGCTCTTAGATGTAGTAGCTGTATTGGCTTTCATCAGGCCTTTGGTTCCTTTACTTTCACCTAGTAATTCTACCAGTAACATTTCCTGTCCTATGGTAACACTCACTTTACTGTATCCATGGGGTAGCAGTATTGTCACTCTAGGACCGGGCAAGACAAAAGAACACCTCTCGCTCTTACGTGTAACATAGCAGGAGGTGCTCTATAGCAGTGGTCTCCAAACTGCGGCCCAGGGGCTAGATGCGGCCCTTTGCTTGCGTTTACCCAGCCCTTGGGGTGTTGTTCCTCTCACCAACGCCAAGGGTGGGGCGGCATTCCTCTTACCAACGCCAAGGGTGGGGCGCTGTTCCTCCCATCGACACAAATGATGGCGCACTGTTCCTCCCACCGACGCCAATGAAGGGGCACTGTTCCTCCCACTGACGCCAATGATAGGACATTACTCCGGCTACCTACACTAACAATGGGAGACTCTTCCACCTACCAACACCAACAGTGGGGCACTTTTCTACTACCGCTGGCCACATTCCGACCCGTCTAAAGGATAGTAACTGGTCTTTTTTTTTTTAGATAGTTTGGAGACCCCTTCTCTCAAAATTATTACATAAAAAAAAAAACCTTTGCCATTGTAAACATATAAGGTGCTACAAGGTAATTTGACAAGCTGCTGGCCATCCATTAAATCTGCTGCACTCCCAAAGCTGTAAAAAATACGCACAGTTTTAATTGCGTCTATCCAAACCTATGCTTTTATAGTTACAAACTAGCAGAACACCATTCATTCCAGTCACATTTAAATGCCCTTGGCTGCATCAAAAAACACAAGATTGAAGACTATGTACACAATTGTAGGTTTTATTCAACGTCTACAGTAACATGGTAAAAATAAAACCTTTAATATAAAGGCGTATACATTCATCTCCCACAGTCCACATTCATGATGGTAGTCACTCTTCTTTTGATTGCCCTCATTTTCTCACCTTCTTGTTAGCCTTGGGGAACGTGTTTGGAGTTTTCACTTGAATTTTCTTATTGTCTGGTGTCAGCGCCTGATCACCTTCCCTTTTCCTTTTTCCAGAATTACCTGAAAAACATGTGCAGTATTGTTATAGGAATGCCACAATCCGCACAATGCTACTAATCTTCTAGGCTTTTTTTGTAGCTGAAAACGATTTAAAGCAGAATTAAGAGTCAAAACTTTCAATTTAACCCCCTTCTTTTGCCCATCTGTGTCCTATTTGGGAGATATCCATTCACTTTCTGTCCCATAGTCAACACATCAAGTGGGAGGGAATCACTCCAAAACGAGGGAATCCCTTGGTGTCACCAGGGTCATAAGAACTTGTGTCCCCATTGGAAGATTTCCCCTTTATTACTCTGTTCTGGGGATCACCCAAAACATGGGGTTCAGTTTCACTTTTGATAACAGTAAACATGACAAATAGGGAAGGTGACTTTCCACAATAGGGGCTGAGACAGCAAAAGTTGGATGGGGGTTCTAATGCCTCTCCACTGTAACCATATTTAGTTAATCTTTGAAGTTAACCTGTCATAAACCTGGGCTAGTCATACAAAGCAGATGAATCAAACTGCAAAAAAGAGGTTACCTTCAGTAAAACCTGCATGTTAAATGAAGTAGATCTAAGGCAGCAGCTAGTTTGTAGGAGATATTTGAATGACAATTTTGGTGCCTGGAGTTCAGTTTTAACCTTTGCTGTAAGAAAATAGGTGTTTATGCAAAAAATCTTGCTGCTCGCACAGCTGGTCATTTTCAGTATGGCAACAGGTAGTCACTTACACCTGGACATATGAACACCACATGGTCCAGATGTACTAAGGAGTGCCAGCCAGTCATAATGATATGTCAGCAAGAGGTGTGCCCTTGATGACCTAGGCTCACAAACGGTAGTTTGGATGACTCCTTCAGTCAACAAGAGGATCTGGCACTGAATTATGGAATAAAGGAGCCTGTGGTAGACCGTACCAGTGAGATTAGTCAGCAAAAGCAATAGAAGCCGGCCAATGCTTTTTTAAATTTAACTACTTGAAGACCAGGCCTATTCTGAAACTTCACATTTTTCTTTTAACCACTTCAATACTGAGCACTTTCCCCCCCTTCCTGCCCAGGCAAATTGAACGCTTTCAGCGCTGTCACATTTTGAATGACAATTACGCAGTCATGCAACAATGTACACAAACCATTTTTATAATTTTTTACCCACATATAGAGCTTTCTTTTGGTGGTATTTGATCACCACTGGGGTTTTTATGTTTTCCGCTACAAATAAAAAAAGACCAAAAATTTAGAAAAGAAAAAAAAAAAAAAAAAAAAAAAAAAAAAAAAAAAAAAAAGTTCTTCGTTTCTGTTACAAAACTTTGTAAATAACTACTTTTTCTCCTTCACTGATGTGAGGCTGCACTGACGTGACTGATGAGGCAGTACTGATTGGCACTAATGAGGCACTTATATGCAGCACTGATGGACACTGATAGGCGGTACTGATCGGCATTCAAGCATTTTTAAGCACTTTCATTATTATAATGAATATAAACATCCCTTATGATAGCAATAGGCAGTGACAGGTCCTCTTTACAGAGGCATCTGGGGTCTATTAATCCCCCTCCAACCTCCTGTAAAAGCAATCCAGCATCCATTGTGATGCAGCTGCAGGCATCATCCCAGTATAACCATTAAAAGTTAGGCAACATACCAGTACGCTGCCTAGCATTTAGTGGTTAAAAAAGGTTGAGTTGTGCTTCATCATTTGGATAGCTTAAAAGATAATGTGGGAATATTTAACCTGTACTGCTAAAAAAAGGAGCACCAAAAACAATTGGCGTACAAACCATCGAATACAGCAAAATACTTTAACCACTTCAAGACCGCAATACATATACATATCTATCTCTCTCTAGCTATATCCATCTATATACACACACACACACGTGTTGTGGCTTTGAAGTGGTTTACTGGAGTTATGGCTGAGGAGTAGAGTTGAGCGAACCCGGACTGTAAAGTTCGGGTCCGTACCGAACTTTGGGGTGTCCAGGACCCGGACCCGGACTTTTCAAAAAAAAGTCCGGGTTCGGGTCCGGTGTTCTGGTAATTTTAATGAAAAATCTTAAAAATGCTTTAAAAAAGCCCAGGAAGGTCCTAGAGGTCTGCAAAAGGAAGGAAAATGTGGGTAAGGGTGGGGCAAGTGCCCTACAAAGAAATGGGGACAGGGAAATAACTTTAAATATTAAAAAAAAAATAAAAACATAAAAATGCAAAAATGGAGGAGATAATCTTCAAAATGGGTCTGAAAAGTATTAACATTAGAGGCCATAGAACTGTTCTAAAATCATCTTCAAACTGTGTCCAAAAAGTATAAATAAGCCCGGAGTACCCATATCACTGTTCTGCAAAATGTGTGTATCACTTTAAATCAAACCGTCAATCATTACACATCTTTTATTCACACTTTTTATTCTGTCGCTTTTCATATTGCCGCTAATGCTTGCACATCTGCTATTCACACACATGTGTTCCGCACCAGAACAGATGTTCTTCACACATTAAATCTTTTCTTCATACATCTGGAAATAGAATAGAACACTTTACCTAAAACCGGGGAGAAACCATATACATGCACTTGAAACATCTGGATAGTGTGTTTGAAAATAAAGCATAGAGAAGAGCATGCATCTGATTTCGCTCTTCACATACAGATTCCAGATGTTTTCAGAACAGTGATATCATATCACTGATAAAGATTTAATGTGTGAAGAACATCTGTTCTGGTGCAGAACACATGTGTGTGAATAGCAGATGTGCAATGACTGACATTTTCATTTAAAGTGATACACACATTTTAAAAAGTGTGAATAAAAGATGTGGAATGATTGACGGTTTGATTTAAAGTGACACACACACTTGAAAAAAATTGTGCAGAAGAGATGTGCAATGTTTGACGTTTTCATTTAAAGTGATACACACATTTTAAAAAGAAGTGTGAATAAAATGTGCAATGATTGACGGTTTGATTTAAAGTGATACACACATTTTGCAGAACAGTGATATGGGTACTCCCGGCTTATACTTTTTTGACACAGTTTGAAGATGATTTTAGAACAGTTCTATGGCCTCTAATGTTAATTAATACTTTTCAGACCCATTTTGAAGATGATCTCCATTTTTGCGTTTGCGTTTTTACCTCTAGTAGAAGTTTTACCCAGACTTTTCATAATTAATTGTAATCTCCGGTATCTTGA
>BLSH010360002.1:158796-171753 GCA_018402905.1 Glandirana rugosa | reverse complement strand
ACCCCCCCCCCCCCCCCGGTATTTTTTTTTTTAGCCGCTCTTTCTCAAAAAAGCGATCTGAGCAGCTGATTGGCCACTGGATCTTTTTAGAAGCAGCGGGAGAGGTCGTGGGTTGTGCCCCCCCCACACCGATCAGAAAATTTCTCAGGCTTACCAGCGAGCCCGGGAAACAATCCAACAGTTTGCGTGGCAGGCCAGAGGTGGAGAGAGACCAGATAGTCTCTGATCATCTCTATGACCTAGTAGGACCGAAGTGACGTCATGACATCACTTCCGGTCTAGGGCGGCAGTAAACACTTCTTTTTTTAAAAAAAAAACATAATGTCAATGGTTTCTTTTATATTTTGCTTTCATAGAGGACCCATCATCCCTTGTTTCTATTACAAGGGATGTTTAAATTCCTTGTAATAGGAAAAAAAAATAAATATAAAAAAAAAAAAAAAATCCCTCCGTGCTTGCGTGCAGAAGCAAACGCATACGCAAGTTGTGCATGCATATGCAAATGGTGTTCGCACTACACGTGAGGTATCGCTGCAAACATTATAGCGAGAGCAATAATTCTAGCGTTAGATCTCTAACTCTAAGCAAGTAACCTGAAACTTTTTTTAAAGCCCTATGGAGCTTTTTAAGCATCATAGTTTGTCCCCATTCCACACGCATGTAAAATTTTAAAGCGTAACATTTTAGGTATCTATTTACTGGGTGTAACATCTTATATTTTACCAAAAAATTGGGTTATATAGTGTGTGTTTGTTCTCAGCTACGGAAGTTCTTGCTTGTTTCCACCAATTCTATACAAATATGTATAGGTCAACTCTTACATACAACGATCAGGACATTGAAACCTATCTTTCAGATTTGGTGTTCCCCACACTGACCCAGGCGCAGAGAGAGGAACTGGATGCAGAATTTACAGAGGATGAAATTAGGGAGGCTGTGGCCGCTATGGCAGCAGGGAAGGCCCCTGGAGGTCTATCTTGGGTATCTAGACATCCTTGCACTGGTTTTAGCACAAGTGTACTCCACTGCATTTGGGGAAGGGAGACCGGCACAGTCTATGTACTCCGCTACAGTGGTTCTTATTTCTAAGCCCGATAAGGCTCTGACGGACTGCGCATTATATCCTCCAATATCTTTGTTGAATATTGATTATAAAATTTAGACAAAGATCCTGGCTATGCGCCTAAATGCGGAAATTTTAAATACACCCAGACCAAACAGGCTTTATGCTTGGGAAGTCTACCTCCATCAATATCCATAGGACCCAATTAATAGTTCAACCCAAAAAATACTTACCCGAGACCTGTGCCCTGGCTTCTTTAGACACGGCGAAAGCCTTAGATTCTATCGAATGGCGATTCCTAATGGCAACTTTGTGTACTTTTGGCTTTGGGGACAGGTTTCAGCAATGGGTTTCCATACTTTATAGAGATCCTACATCCCACCCTTTAATTAAAGGACAATTATCCCAGAGCATACAATTATATAGGGGTACCAGACAGGGATGCCCCTTGTCTCCATTGAGGCGGTGGCGTTGCGGTTTCGGCAGCCCCCCTTTTTAAAGGGCATAACCATGGGAGACAGGGTAGACAATAGGATTATACACAAATGAGCTCATTCTATACATGCAGGATGCCCGCACCTCAGAGGTAGCAATGCAAATCATAGACCAATTTGGTCTGTACTCTGGCCTTAAGATTAATTGGCAGAAGTCTGCCCTGATGCCTCTGTCTCTGGAGGCTCACTCCGAGATAGACGCAAGGTGCCCGCTAAAGGTGGTGACTTCGTTAAAATATCTGGGCATTGTCATCACCTTGACCCCTTCTGGTGCCACACAAGCAAATTTAGATCCCCTTATGTCACTGATCAAGGCTAAGCTTCAGGTATGGAGTAGGCTCCCCCCTATCGGTGGCAGGTAGGATTAATATTATAAAAATGATTTCCTTACCCAAATGTCTGTATGCGACATCTCATATGCCCATCATTGTTCCCAAATCATTCTTTAAAGCATTAGATGCCCTCAGTCACATTCATCTGGGCCAACCATCGATGGAAGCTAAAATTCTCTGTTCTACAACATCCTAAGACAGATGCTGGTATAGCACTACAGAATTTTTATCTTTATTATCTGGTTGGACAGTTACGCCACCTGTTGGATTGGCTGGAGCCAGCCACATCGTCAGTGGTTGAGGTATACATAGCCAACATTCTTAACGTTAAACATCTCTTAATAGCGCTAGAGGCCCCCTTGGCTGCACTGGGAGGAAAACTCCCTCAAATTGCGGTATTGGCCTGGTCGGTGTGGCGGGAAGTTAAGAAACTTTCAGGCTTTCAGGCACAACCCCATGTTCCCCCATTTGAAACAGTTTGCAGATCAAAGATTCTGGGAAAATAAGGGGGGGGGGGGGTGTTCTCCATAAATCTTTTGAGACCCTACAAAGAAAATTTGAGTTGCCACGCACGGCCTTCTATATATTTCTACAACTACTACATCTGGTGCAGGCTCAGTTTGAGTACCCTTTAATAGTAGTGTTAAGATCTCAGGGCCCTAAGGGTCTTATTTCTGCCCCTTACCTACGACTGCTGTCTGCCGCTGCTGGTGCCTTTGGAGGCACGGGTAAATGGCAAACCCTTATCCCTAATTTAGGGGACGAGGAGTGGGAGGAGGCTTGCTCGGCCCATTTACTGGTATCCCCAGCAATGAATAAATTGATACATCTCTATATGCTTCACCAATCCTACTTAACTTGTGTTAGGTTACATGCCATGCTTCGGGTGCCCACCCCGGCATGTACCAGATGCTCGGCTAAGCGTGCTGACTTTATTCATGTTTTGTGGCTTTGTCCGGTGACAGACATTTTATCCGCAGTGCTGTCAGTGCCGGCCCCGTGCAGCCCACTGGTGTGTCTCCTGGGGGTATTAGATGAGAAGTTGTGGCCTAGACACACAAGGACTATGTTGTTGGAAACACTATTTATGGCATGTAAGGCAGTAGCACTAAAGTGGATTCAGCCCACACCTCCATCCATAGTGCAGTGGCTGCAGTTGGTAAATCAAGTCCTACCATATGAGAAAATTATTTATGAGCATAGGGGTTGCCCGAACAAGTATAATAAAGTGGATCTTTGGTGCAGTTCCACTCTGACTACACCCAGTAGATAAATGAGTCTCACGGCGGACGATGAGCCCTTTTGGTATTGTTACACTAAGGTTTTGAAATAGTGTGTGCTTTTCCATTAAAATTCATTAAAAGGGTGTATTTTTTCAAAAACTGCGTTTGAAAAACTGCTGTGCAAATACCGTGTGACATAAAGAAAATGTAACGCTAGCCATTTTATGCTTGGCCCTTAAGTGGTAAAGACTATTAGAAATAAGAAACTGACATACCATTCACTTTGACTTCCTCCTCTTCCTCACTGGAGGAGCTTTCCTCTGAGCTTTCTTCACCTTTCTTGGCAGAAGATTTTGGTGTGGACTTTGCACTCTTGGGAGTGGTGGCCGGTTTAGCTGCTGATGGGGACTTTGAGGTAGCAGATTTCTTAGATTTATCCTCTTCCGAGCTGCTCTCTTCAGAGCTACTTTCTTTTTTCTTTGGGACGGACTTGGCTCCATTTTTCACAGCTGCTTGTTTAGGTTTTTTTTCTTCATCGCTGGAGCTGTCTGATGAAGAGCTACTACTGGCTTTTGTTTTATTCACAGGAATCGGTTTCTTGGCAGATGGTGCAGCTGCCGGTGATTTAACAGTTTTAGTGTTTTTTTCCTCTTCGCTGCTTGAGCTGTCAGAATCGGAGCTGCTACTCTGTTTAGCTACCTTGTTTTTTACAGTAGACTTGGGGGTCAAAGCTTTAGTTGGTGTCTTTTTAGCAGCCTCGATCTGCTTGGCCGGTGCCGGTTTTGCTGCAGCAGCTTGTTTTGGAGCGGGCTTACTGGCAGCCTTCTTAGTGGAATCCTCCTCGCTGTCAGAGTCTGGGGTAATAAAAGACATAATGAGAAAACAGATAAAAGGTAACAATTAGGCCTCATGCGCACTGGACGTTTTTACAGCTGCTGTTTTTGGCTTCAGGGGTTTTTTTTTTTCCTACAGCCGGTAAACTCCCCAGCATGGTATCCTATGTTTCCATGGCTGGGGAGTTTTCTGCCTGGAAAAAGAAACTGAACGAGTGGGTTTTTAGAGTAGTGTTTCAGCTGTCAATATACCAAACTCTGATAAAAAGCTTAAAAACACTGAAAAACGCGGCTATTCAGCGATTGTCACTGTTTTTGAGCCATAAGCTTTATGGGAGTATAGTTTTGTTAAGAAAAGCTAAAAATGCTACAGCTAAAAAATGCTGAAAACCTCTACTGCAAAACTCATTCTACAGCTAACGTTACTGGCGTTTTTATAACGTCCAGTGTGCACGAGGCCTAAAGGATAGCCCTGCATGTGGGATGGGGAAATAAAGTGAACCTGTGCTATGTTCATGCAGACGAGAACTTCACAAAAGGACTGTTGGAAGCTCCAAAAAAAACCCCACACATCATCAGTACTATATTTTTAAAATAAATTCTAATTTCAGCTTCTCTTATCTACCCAGTACTGAATGACATGTAACACCATCACATCCCCCTACAGTTTCAATACCACCACTTATGCCTCTGCTGTTCCAGTTCTTATTGACTCACGCCTCTTTGGTTCTCCTTCCTTCATTTATTCCTTCCTGGCTAAAGCACTACACCCTGCCTGCTTATAACAGCTGCATCAAAGGACTGTAACATGCTATTTATAAAATACCATTCATTGTTAACCACTTGGGGACCACCCACTGTACATTTACTGTGGCAGGGAGGCCGCTCTGCACCAGATCACGCACCTAGTACGTGATCTGATACTTCTGGGTCGCATGTGCCGCTGGTGACTAGCTCCCGCTTTGATCACACATAGCAGGAGCCCAACGGTGGGTTCCCCCGGACTCGATGTCAGCTAGCACTATTTGTGTTGGGGGGGGGGGGGGGGTGGTGAAGGACAATTTTGTGGGTAGTGTTGCATGATCGTGCAATTGTCAGTTAAAGTAATGCAGTGCCGTATCGCAAAATATGGCCTGGTAATGAAGGGGGTAAACATTCCAGAAGTCAAGGTGTTAAACATTGAGTCCAAAATAAATAAATATGCATTCACCTATTAACCACTGTGGTGTTGGCAGCTCATACTTAGGGAGCCAGATTCAATTCTGACAATCATGAGGTTTCCTTTGCTCAGGATAGGCTAGTATAAATAAAAGGATTGTCACTCTTAATTTAATGCCAACATACCAGAACTGTCAGAACTGCTGTCCTTTTTGGTGGTGGGAGCTGCTTTGGCAGCAGGCTTTGAAGGTGGAGTTTTCACTGCTGGTTTAGCTGGTGTCTTTTTCTCCTCTTCATCACTGGAGTCTGCATGGAGAATAGAAACTTTTTTTTTTTTTTTTTATATACAACCACCACAGTACATTAAGGCTACATTCACATCTGCGTGTTCTGAGAATGCAAGCAGAAACGCAGGATTCTGCACATCATGCTTGGAGTGCCAATTAACAATTGAAGACAGGAAGAAAACGAATGAAACATAGCAATATGTATGGTAAAAAAAAAAACATACAAACTAGAAAATGTTCCATGAGCTACTTTGTCACACCTAGGACCAATGAGTGTCACAGGACAAAACAAACATTTCAAAAAAGCTAGATGTGAATGGGGCCTAAAAGTTAGAATGCCAAACCTCCTATCATAGCTGGCAGAATTCACACTAGATCACATTAGACAAACCCTGTAAGAAATATTCCATTCAAGTAAAGAACGTAGAGATAAAGTGCAGATTATGAGGAACACATTATACAATCTAAGAAGCCAGGGGCTGACTCAAGCCCACCAGGTTCCACCTGTTAATAAAATATAACTTTAAAAGTAGAACTATAGGTAAAACTTGTTTTCACTATGGATAGAGCAAGGGAGGGTTATAACCCCTGTAAAGTTTATTTTTGCCATCTTTGACCCATTGGGAAGATTTACCTTCACTTCCTGTTCCATAGCCTAAACAGAAAGTGATAGCAAATCCCTGACAATTAAGGACATTTCTTGGGGACCCGCAGGTCACCTGAACTAGTGTCCCCATTGGAAGATTTCCCCTCTATTACTTTTCAGGAGACAAGCCAAAATTTGGGATTTTTTCACTTTCAAATAGAATGGCACACAGGTCAATTAGAGAGGGTGAATCTGCTCAATGGGGGCTAAGACAGCAATAAAAACTTTTTTTTTCTTTGGCAATCAATATTGATGCATGACCTGGATTCCTCTAGAAAAAGGTTGAAACCTGACCTGGTCATTAAGACCTGGGGGTTTAGTTGCATTGAGGCAAAAAATCCTTGAAGTGGAAGTTCAGGCAAATTCTAACCAAGACTAAACCTACTCCCATCTCCATTGTAAGCCTATTCTATCTAACCCTGTAAAGAAAAGATCTGTATACTTACCTATTCTGACGCCGTTCTGGTCACAGGATCTCTCCAGCAGCAGCTTCTGTGTAGAGGAGAGATCTTCAACAAAGGCTGCAAATGCCTGTGCAATGTCACCCACATGCTTACTATGGAGCATCCGTTTTTGGCCATTGTGAAGCGAAATAATGTGATCGCGCACAGGTTAAGCGCGAAATGCAAAAGCTAGTGTATTGTAAATCCATCTGGTGATAAAAATTACAGAAGAGTGCAGACACCAAAAAGCAGACAGGCAATAGATTGACGCTTTTCACGAACTACATGTTCGCCTAGTCATAACCTTGGTTATGACTAAGCGAACATGTAGTTGGTGAAATGCGTCAATCTATTGCCGGTCTTCTTTTTTGGAGTCTGCACTCTTGTTTATCACCAGGTGGATTTATAATAAACCAGCTTTTGCAGTCCAAGCTTAACCTGTGCGCGATCACATTATTTCGCTTCACAATTGCTTTCCTGGATCACGGACTGGACCAGCACCAGGTTTGTTTGATCACTCAATACTCACACCTGGAGCAGCTCGTTTTCCTTTGTTGCCCGATTATCCGTTGTTGGCTGCCCCTCCTCTCCAGTGAAGCTGACGCTGGGAGCTGATCATGTAACTGAACCGGCTTCACCACAGTTAAATAACCAGATCTTTTCTTTACAAGGTTAGATAGAGTCAAGTAAATAGGGGTGGGAGTAGATTAAGTCTTATTTAGAACTTGCTTGTACTTCCACTTTAAATTTATGTTGTAAAAAATATTTTGTTCCAATTTCCAACTCAGCATGCTTAAAAATTACCACCTTCTATGACTTTACTTGGGCTGACCTTAAGGGCCAGTTCACACCATCTAAACCCGTCCAGATGCTCTTCTGCATGTGTGCTTTTGATGCAGTCCAATGCATTTCCCCCCTCTTTTCTTAACCTTAAATAAGGACATGTGCGTTTCAGTGTGTTTTTGGTGCATTTTATAGTGTTCCAGTACAGGAAAGCCGCAATTTAGACTTACCGGTAACTGTTTCCAAGACAGCCCTTGAGAGATGGAACTCCTCCTACCGGACAGTTAACACACTGTTCAGTTTATCCAAGAACAGAAGGAAGGAGGTGAAAAATAGTTAAACAATACACCAAATCACCTTATACATAGAAAGGGTGGGAACATGCTGTCCTGGAAGACTCCTGGAAACAGTTACCGGTATGTCTAACTCAGATTGTTGCCCAGTCTTCCAGGACAGCCGGCTCTATCCTCCCAGGACATGGCTAATGCCCTTGTAGAGTGTGCAAACAACCCCTGTGGAGGGTCATGTCTAACGTCTTGTACCCCTCTGAGATGGCCATCTTTATGCACTTAGTTATTGTTCCTTTAGGAGGCATGTCTACCTTTCCGGTTTCCTGATAAGAGGATAAACAGAGCCTCTGACGTTCTGAAGCTTTTTGTAGCTTCTGAATAGCTTATAAGACATCTTCTAATATCCAGCAAATGTAGCTGCTCCTCCTTGCTATTAGATGGTCTATTACAGAAGGAGGGTAGAACTATGTCCTGACTCCTGTGAAAGGTAGAAGCGACCTTGGGGATAAATGCTTGGTCAGACTTGAGAATGACCCTATCCTCCAATATCTGTACAAAGGGCTCTGATTGACAAAGCCTGTAGTTCGCTGACCCTGCGAGCAGACGTCATTGCAGTGAGAAAAACAGTTATGAGGGTAATCAGTTTTAAGGAGGTCTCTGATAAAGAATCAAAGGGCTCTCTAATGACTGCTTTTAATACAATAGTACCATGTCAAAGTCTTGCGACAAGGCATCGGTCGTAGTCTAGAAACTGCCTTACAGAATCTGCTTATGGGTGGGTCCCGTTGCAGGTAGACTGAATGGGCTGCAATCTGTACCTTAATCGTGCTTAAGGACAGGCCTTTATCAATGCCTTCCTGCAGGAACTCTAGAATCGTTGAAGAGTCGTACTCTTCCTTGCCTGCTTCTGTTAACCAAAAATTAAACTTCCTCCAGACTTTTGGGTAAATAGCTCTTGTGACTGGTTTGTGGCTTTTTAACAGTTTTTATCATTCTGTCTGAGAGTCCCTTAGGATTTCAGGATCTCCGCTTCAGATCCCATGCCACTAAAGGTTCCAACTGGAGGCAACATCCAGGGTGGTTGATCCGTTAATGATAGTAGAAGCGAAAACCATGCCCTCTTTGGCCCCAATGGGTCTATTTGGATTAGAGATGTATGTTCTGTCCTTAATTTTAACAGGACTCTTGGAATTAAATATAGGGGCGGAAAGGCGTAACAGACAGTAACAGTAACATGCGGTCTGGAGGATATCGACTGCCACCGGTTGATCCCTTTAGCGGTTTAGCGAAGAAAAAACTCTGTAGGTTGGTGTTTGATCTGTTGGCAAATAAGTCTCTCTAGAAGAGACCACTCCTCTTGTGAGATTAACGGTCTGCTCAAGAAGTCGGCTAGATGGTTTCATACCCCTTTGAGGTAAATTGTTGAGAGACATTCCAGATTCTGCTCTGCCCAGGAAAACATTTCCTGTGCTATACTTAAGATGGGGCTCCTGGTTCCTCCTTGCTTGTTCAGGTAGGTTACTGTGGTTATATTGTCCAACCTGACTTGTACGTGCTCCTTTGTTATCTCCTCCCATGCTCGCCTACAGGACTTCTCCAGAGCCTTTCCCATCCTCTGGAACTCCCTGCCCCAGAATGTCCGGTCAGCCCCCACCATGTCCGCCTTTGGGCGATCCTTGAAAACTCACTTATTCAGGGAAGCCTACCCCACCACCAAAGAACTGTGCTTGAGTCACCTCTATCAGATCATCCCCTGCAGCCATTACCTTTTGTACCACCTTCCCTTCCTTTTAAATTTTAAGCTCCACGAGCAGGGCCCTCCTATTCCTTGTGTATTGAACTGTACTGTGTCCCTTCTTTGTTGTAAAGCGCTGCGCAAACTGTTGGCGCTATATATGTCCTGTATAATAATAATAATCTGTGCCATTCTATGTCCGATATGATTGACCATTTCTTGTGGTAGTACGATCTTTTGCTCTTCGGAACAGATAGTATAACCCAGGAACAAGATTTCTGGAGAGGGAGAGAGATTGGATTTTTCCATATTGATGATCCATCCTAACTGGCATACCCAATGTTGAGGCACTTATCGGTCTTCCAGTAGCTTTTTTTTTGTTGGTGCTATAAAACAGCAAGTCGTCCAGGCACGGGATAATTATTATGGCTCGCAGCCTTAAGGGCACAAGGGACTCTGCGAGGATCTTGGCAAAGATCCTTGGGGCTGAGGAGAGGCCGAAGGGTAAGGCTCGGTTTTGAAAGTGAGATCTTTTCCCCCCCATCTGTACTGCCATGCGGAGGAATTTTTGGTGGCTCTCTCTGATGGGGGTTTGCAGATAGGCAACCTTTAAGTCTATCGTTGCCATGAAACAATCCTTCTGGAGTAAATTTCTGAGTAGATTGACTCCATCCAAATTTTTTTGTACCGTGACTGAGTTTAATGGCTTTAGATTGATCTGTACCAAAAACGCGTGCGAGTAGAAACTTTTCCCTCTTCCTGTTTCTGGACGGGTACTAGGACCTTTTGGTCTACCATTTCCCCTATAAGTTGCAGCAAGGCCTGGGCTTTTGCCAGGTCTCTGGATAACTGGGTAATCAGTACGCTTGCGGGAGGTCTTTCGCTGGACTCCAAGGCATAACCTCTTTCGATTACTCCCCTGACTAAATTGTTGGAGGTTAGTTTTTGCCACTGGGGAAGGAATTTCTCCAATCTTCCTCCCACTTGGTACCTAGCATCACTGTGACTTGGGATTTTGGCCAGGAGGGCTAAAAAGAGCATGTTTGCCCTTGGCCTCTCTTTATGGCCGAACCAGTGCTTTTTCGGTTTTCCCTTATCCTGTGAATTTCTCTTTGTAACTGGGAAGGTTTTCTTCCTATCGGCTGTATGCTGCAAAGCTTGATCCAGCTTGGAGCCGAAGAAAAATTTGCCTGAAAAAGGAACGTTACATAGGTGTAGATGGAGGCTGTATGCCAGGACCAGGTTTTGAGCCAAAGGGCTCTCCTGGCTGCTACTGATAGTGAGGCTGCTTTGGCTGGCAGCTTAACCGACTCAGCCGAGGTGTCCGCAATAAAGCCTACTGCTCTAAAGAGTATGGAGAAGGATTTTAACAACTCCTCCTGGGGGTACCCGCCATCAGGTGCTCTTGCAGCTGTTTTAACAAAAATTCTAAATTTCTAGCTACGCAAGTCATAGCTAGTGCTGGTCTCAGATTGGACATAGAGGTATCCCATGATCTTTTTAAGATTATGTCGCCTCTCTTATCCATAGGGTCCCCCAAGTCCTCAAAGACCAGGTCTGAATGCTTTGACACTTTCGCTAGGGGAGCATCTAGTTTTGGGCACTGGTTCCAGACTGAGTCCGGGTCGTCATCAAAGGGAAACCACCTTTTTAGGCTACTTGAGAAGGGCCTCTTTTCTGGTTCTGACCATTCCCTAAGTACCAAGTCTGTCATGACTTAGTGCACTGGGAATACCTTGGGTTTCTTTTTATTCAGCCCTTGGTACATTTTATCGTACCTTGAGAGTAGAGTCTCTACCTTCTTAATCTCTAAAAGGTATATATTGCTCCCACTTCCTCCAGGGAAAGTTTAAACTTGGTAGGTATTGAGGCATCTTCCTGACCCTCCTCCTGTCCCAAAGATTGGGAGGAATCCAGGTCAGTAATCCTAAGGGGATTCTCCCTATTCTATGAAGGCTCTCCTGAGCCTGAAGCTGCCAGAGTAGGGGAGGTGGGCATATGCTCGGGCTGACTGCTGGCTGTGCTTGGGGCTTGCATCTCTAATAAATTTCTGGAATGATTGGAAAGTGGATTGCACTTCATCCTTAAAGGAGCAGAGGAATTTTGAAAATGGGGAATCTTTCTTGCTCTTTAAACACGGATGTGATTCATGCATGGCATAAAAGTTTTAGTGTAGCTAGATGAAAGCCTTGCACCACAGGCAGGGCACTTTTTATTGTCCGTTTTTGTAGTTGATTTTTGTGATCTAGAAGATTCCTTCTGAGACAAGAAAGGCAGAGAAGAGGGGAATCTTTTAATAGGAGGCCCCAGCTAGTTCAGCCTTCCACCCAGTGCCCCTGGCTAAGGTGCCCAACAAGAGCTAATAAAGAGGCTTCCCCCAGGAACCTCCTAGCTCCTCCTGAGAAAAAAAATATCATGAGTGCACAGCAAACAAAAAAAGGCTCTGGCCACACTGCCAGCCTACTTGTGATGAGAGAGCATTTGCCTCCCCCGAAGCGTGGGATGCCTCCATATTGTTCGGATGCTGGGGCATAAAGCCCATGCTGTCGTGCTTTAATATGCCGGCTCGGCCTTACCCTTGCTCTCTACGCATAGAGGCCGGAACCACAACCTCCGGCGCACAGTGATGATGCCCCATCTGCCAGAAGTGACGCCTGGGGCTTTTTGAGTTTGAGGCGTCCTGCAGCGAGGACGACAAGCCTTCCCATCGCCGATGCTCAGTCTTCACAGCCCTCTCCAGGCACTTGAGAGAGGGGGGAATGGGGAACTCAATACCTCTGCGGAGGGAACCCGTGGCGTTGTGGAGAGGAAAAAAAAAAAAGTGGAGGGGAACTCTTAGCTAGCGTGGGCAGCCCTTGAGCAATGGAACTCTCCAGCCCTATATCCCCTGAAAAGACAGTTCCTCCAGACAACATGTCTCCTCGGACTAAGGAAACAAACAAAAAAAAAAAAAAACCCACACACATGCCTGAGGGACCGCCTTTTAAAAGAACTTAGGGCAATGTGTTTCCTGTCCGGTAGGAGGAGCTCCATCTCTCAAGGGCAGTCCTGGAAGAAAAACTGGGGGAAAGAATGCAGCATGTTCTACTTTTTTTTCCTGGAACTGGAATGCACTGGAACTGCATGCCATTGAAAATAATATAACCTACTTTGCATGTGTTTTTGATGCAGAAGAAAAAAAAAAAAAAACGCACTGGACTGCATGTGGTGTGAACTGGCCCTTAACTACTTTGTATCCGCGGCATACACCATAGCCGATTGACGGCTACACGCGGATCTAAAATGCCGGGAGGCCATCAATAGACGTCCTCCCCTTTGGCTCGTGCTGGGCGCAACTCTCGCCAGCGGCGCGCTCCACCGCACGAGTATGCCCGCGGGTCGGGCGGACCCGATGTCTGCTGGAGACCCGCGATCTCCTCACAGAGAGCCAGAACGGGGATCAGTTAGATCTGTTATGCCCCTGCCAACCTGCCCCCCCCAGTTAGAACACACCCAAGGAAACACAGTTAACCCCTTCACTGCCCCTTAGTGTTAACCCCTTCCCTGCCAATGACATTTATACAGTAATCAGTGTCTATTTTTAGATCTGATCGCTCTATAAATGTCATTGGTCCCAAAAAATTCCCGGTCAAGTGTGGTGTACGTCAGGTCACGCAAAAAAAAAAAAAAA
>BLSH010360002.1:138468-150969 GCA_018402905.1 Glandirana rugosa | reverse complement strand
TGTTACACCGCGAGAAACGTGACCTTTATTCTAAGCAACAAAATTGTGATAAAGCCCTGTGTACCATCAGCAATTACCACTCAATGTGCAGCTGGGCTCCAGTATTTCATGGTGACTGGAAACCCACCAGAGCAATGAAAAGTCACTGTGGGGGACACACATGTAGGCAGGAAGTGGCTGCAAAGAGGCAGCAGAAGATCAGCAGCGCTGGAATACTTTTCACCTTTTTTTTTTTGTATTTTATTTACAATGTCACTAAGGCTTTGTTTAGATGTGCAAGTTGGGTGGTAATAATGTGCAGTAGAGACGTGTTTTTGCCACCCTTGAGCTCCATTAGGCAGGAGATGAGGGCGTTTTACATGCCGCAGTCACAATGCATTCAGCATAATAAGGAGTTTCCCCCATAACAGATTTTTTAGTGTCACTCTTTCTGGCCGGCTTATAACCCTGATGTAATGGTGGAGTTATTGACTGGCTGCTCTGCTGTGAGTAAGTTAGGGTTAGGGGCGCAAATTACTTGTCTTACCCCTGGCGCTGACAACCCCACACTACGCTATAAAAAACTGGCTCCTAACTTTTTTAGCCGGCTCCTAGATTCAAGGCAAATTTGTCAAGCCCTGATATAGAGGAAATCAAAACCTCCTTCCTCCTGCTGGTGACCCCTCTACTGATACCTCACAGAATTCTATTTGCTTTTCCCACTGACTGGTCACGCTGTTTGCTCATTTTGCAATCATCTGAAATAAGCACCCCCAAATCTTTTTCTTCTGTAGTGCTGGCTAACACTGTACCCCCAATGCTGTACTCTCTAAGGGGATTCTTATTCCCTAGATGCATTATTTTACATTTAGAAATATTGAACTGCAGTCTCCACTGCTTTGACCAATCTTCCAGCAATGCCAAATCATGTTCCATGTTAGACACCTCCAGGGATATCAACCCTATTACACACCTTTGTATCATCAGCAAAGAGACATACCTTGCCCAACAAACCTTTAGTTATATCACTTACATAAAGGTTAAATAGAACAGGACCCAGTACAGCGCCTTGTGGTACTCCACTAGTGACTGGTCTCGGCTCTGAGTGAACCCCATTTACAACCACACTCTGGGATCTATCCCTTGCCAACTGCATATCCACTGAACCACCCAAGGGTTAAGTCCTAGCTTGTACAACCTTTGTATTAGATCATTATGTGGAACTGTGTCAAATGCCTTGCTGAAATCAATATACGCTATGTCCACAGCACCACCCTGGTCCAAAACACTGGTAATATAGTCAAACACATAGGAGTTTATTAACTTTAGGAAAAAATGTCTCAAGCTAAAACAGCAGCTGTAAAAACATCCAAAAATGTCCTATGTGCATGAGGCCTTAAAGGTGGAACAAGTTCTGAAACAATTGATCTTTGTCTCATTTTTTTAGATCACAGAAACCCGATATTTGAAACAGGGGTGTGTAGACTATGTATACACACACATTTTTGTTCTGCTTTGGCTATTTGACATTTACATTATCACAGGCCATTATTACTCACCTTGCTTTGGTTTAGGTTTTGCTGCAGGTTTCTCATCCTCAGAACTGTCTGAAGAGTCATCACTGCTGGAGCTTTTTTTCTTGCTGCCCGTCACCTTCTTTACTGCAGGTTTGGACACTGCAGGGGATTTCACTGCAGCAGCAGCTTTGGCAGGAGTTTTTATAACAGCAGACTGCAATATCATTTTAAACAAGTTACATTTTGATTAAGCCATACCAAGCATAGTGGTTACAGTAAACTTGCACTGAAATATAGTTATATTCTGCTTCTGGAAATGCTAATTGGTGGCCTTTTAAAGTTTAAGCTGATTTATAATGCCTACAGACATAAACCTTGAAAAACAACGCATTCAGTAGTGCTAAATTCACTCCTTCTAATCTGCATGTTTGCTTCAAGTTAGTGACTTAATTTGTTTGTATTAAATCTAGGGTAGAACAAATATTTTTAGAAGGCGATGTCATTCCCATCAAGGTCTCACAGTAAAAGGTTTTCTTTAAGGCTCAGTTCACATATTTAAGGTGTAGGAAACAGCATATTCTATGCGTTTCCTGTACCACACTGAAATCACGCAAACTGCAGAGGGTGCCATTGTTGACACCCCAAAGCGGTTTGTAAAATGCAGTGTGTTTGACAGAAACAAATTGCATAGGTGTGAACACCCATGTGAACTGACTCCAGTGTGGGGAAAAACAAAACAAAAAAAAAAAAAACAAAAAGAAAAAATGTCCTGCACCTTTTTTTTGTGTGGAGGCAGTGTGGTTTGGGCCACACAAATGAATAGCTCAAATCACACCGCACAGACATTGCAGGTGATTTGAATAGGAATGCTGTGCTATTCCTATTCGAACCACATGCAGTGTCCCACAGCACATGTGAACCAAGTCTAAGGGCTTGCAAAATGCTGCCTAAAAACAGGCATTTTATTTAATTACTGAACTAAACGCAGACCATATTTATGCGTGTTCTTTAGTGCAAGAAATGGGAATTGTGACTTACAAGTAAATCCCATGTCTCAGAGTACAGGACAGAAATCATGGGGTTAAATGCTACCTTCAGGTGATTGAAAGCTTTGTTGGGGGGGCGTGCATTTCCCCAATTTGTGGGGTTCACCCACAAATTGCCTTAGCCTGTTACAGCTACTACCTCTTCTCTCTGAAAGGGTCAAGGGTTATTTTTGTCTTTTATCTGCCCAGAGTGGGTGATATCTGTTGGCGTTTGCACCAGTCTAAAATCAGACATTTCCTGCATCTGGCTTCAATCTGCCAATTCCATTGAATACAAAATTGAATTTCTTTTGATGTCCCTCAAGGGTCACCCTAATAAAAGTGTGTTATGGGCATACTCGCCATCATCCTCTTGAGAAAAAAAATAAAGTGAAAGCAGCTGCCACACCAACCAACTGGTAAGCTGCAATATATTCAATTTTACACTCTTTGCCTGGCAAAACCACTGCCAGCAGAAGCAGAAAAAGGAATTTCTTCCCAATAGAACCCACATATAGTAGTAAAACCTGACACTGGTTCTAAAGTCCTGTACACATGGTCAAATTATCGGCTGAAAATTTGCATATGACAACCTGTCGCCCGATAAGCTGATCGTTAGTATGCTCCATTCGACAGCCAATTTTCATTTATCGTCCAGTAAAAGCTGGATGAGCCAACTAGAAAATTTTTGTTTGTCGACAAGGCGTCGTCCAAATGTCGGCTCGTCTGTACAGAAGCTGGACAAACAAAAGTTGCAAGTACAAACACGCATGTTCGGAAACCAGGAACGAGCTGGAAATGTTCGGTCGTGTAAACACAAAAATCAGCGGAAGGTGCCCAAAGGGTGAAGCACAAAAACTGAACTTCCTCTTTACACGCTCGTAGCATGTCACTACGTTTGCCTTCGTTGAACGATAATTTTACCAACGTCAGTATGCTAGACAATATCACGGACAACCGATTTTGGGAAAACTTGGACGTGCGGTCGTACGACAATCGCAGCGTGTACAAGGCTTTACACTTTAATACCCTACCTAAAACTAAAACCAAATAACTGTTCACTACAAGTAGAATTTTTTCTCAAAAACAGTTTTGGTTATATTACAACTAACCCAATAATTATACAGCTACATTTACAATAACTGAACTAACGCTAAAACAATCATTTCTAGCACTTAAATCCACTTTTTTTTTATTTTTCGCACATACTAAAATGCATGAAGAATGCTCTGTGTTATATATTTTCTGAAAGGTTAGGGGGAAAAAAAACATAACTGTAGGTCAAATTAAAATTGCACACCGGTTTACCAAATTAATACTTTCAGTAAAGAAAACACATTTAAATACATTTTAGTGTACACAAGTACTATAAGATTTCCAAATTTGCTGTAAAATATATAATAAAAGTAAACAGGATACCAAATAGGTCAAGGCTGAAAACCGTAAGTGCCCATGAAACGCCATAACAAACTGCCAACGCTTCAAAAGCCTTCATAATTCCATCTACTTAGCTTAAAGGGTAAGTGACTGGCAGTCACGGCTCTCTGCTCAGAGCAGTGGGGAAGAACTGAGGGATTAGAGATGTTTGATCGCCAAGTTCTCACTGCAGAGACTGGGGAGACAGACCTAGGTGAGTAGATCGGTTTGTTTTTTACTATCCGGAACTTCTCTTAAAAGAGGTTGTAAAGCCTTAAAAACAAATAAAATCCTGCAAGAGAAAAGGCATGAGCTAGTATGCATCACATACTAGCTCATTATGAAATATTTACCTTAGAACGAAGCCCTGTATTGGAGTTGTTACTCCAAGTACAGGGCCGACATCTTCCACCCGAAGTTACTTCCGGGTTCGCGGCTCCGGCGCTGTGATTGGCTTGCTCTGCTACGACGTCACTCCCACGTGGGAGCCGTCGGTAACAGCACGGCCCCACAGAAGCGGCACGTTTCTTCAGTGCACATGTGCAGATGACGTTGGCACATGCAGATACAGGGAATATCTCCTAAACTATGCAAGTTTAGGAAATATTCCCAGGACCTACAGGTAAGCCTTATTATAGGCTTGCCTGTAGTTTAACCGCTTCCACACCGTGCGCAGTATGGACGCGTCCCTTGAATTTGCGGAGTGGCCCCTAGGGGGCGCGTGCACCCGCCATACTCCGGAGGAGTGTGCCCGCTGCTCGGCGGACCCGATGTCCGCCGGCGAGCCGTGATGAGCGGCCACAGCAAAAAGAACGGGGTACCGCCAATGTAAACACGGCAGTTCCCCTGCTCTGTCAGTGCGGGCATAGGAGATCTACTGATCCCTGTCACTGGGATCAGTTAACTCTCGTATGCCCATAACAACCCAGCCCCCCCCACAGTTAGAACACGCCCAGGGAACACAGTTAACCCCTAGATCTCCCCCTGCAGGTTAACCCCTTCACTACCAATGACATTTACACAGTAATCAGTGGATATTTAAATTTTTGATCGCTGTATACATGTCATTGGTCCCAAAAAAGTGTCAAAATGGTCCGACATGTCCGCCGCAATATCGCAGTACCGCTAAAAATCGCAGATCGCCGTCATTGCTAGTAAAAAATAAAAACCCCAAAAATGTATTATCTGTAAACATGGCCACTTTTGCACAAACCAATCAAGTGCCGATTGCAATTTTTTTTACCAAAAATATGAGGATGAATATAAAATCGGCCAAAACCAATGAAAAAAAAAAAAAAAAAAAAAAAAAAAAAGTTTTTTTTTTTGTTTGGATTTGTAATTTAGCAAAAAGTAAGAAAAACTGTTTTTTTTTTTTTTTGCAAAATTGTCGCTCTTTTTGTTTATAGCGGTGATCAGAAATGACGCAGAGGTGATCAAATACCACCAAAAGAAAGATCTATGTGTGGGGAAAAAAGGAAGCAAATTTCGTTTGGGTACAACGTTGACGACTTTAACTTTACTGCTATCACACAGGTGCTGATGGGCCCCTATGTGACAGCATTTGTTAAGTAACAGGTATGCTCATTGGTGACATCGGGGTCTCTTGGTCCCTTCCCCATACTCAGGAAACTCTGATCATAGACTCAGCATCCTCGACCCCTGCTTGACATGGCTCTCCAAGCCAGGAACGGTCAACTTTAAAACAGAAAAGGCTGAGAACTGAGCTCTTATATGTTCATAGCTCACAAGATAGATGGAGAAACAAACGTGTGGCTATTAAGATACACACTTAAAGCATTGTAGAAGCGATCAAGCGACTGTAGCTGCCAGATGTCTTAAAATAAGAAAAATAATACCGTATATACTTGAGTATAAGCTGACCCAAATACAAGCAGAGGCACCTAATTTTACCACTAAAAAAAAAAAAAAAATGGGAAAACTTACTGACTCGAGTATAAGCCTAGGATGGGAAATGCAGCAGCTACTGGTAAGCCAAAACACAGGTATTGTAGTCATTACACTGACAATCGGCATTACACTGACAAATGGCATTACACAGGGGATTGAGCCATTACACTGACAATCGGCATTACACAGGGGCCATTACACTGACAATCGACATTACACAGGGACAGGGAACACAGTACCATCTCTCTTCTCCTCTTCAGACTCCATGTCAGCTGCTCCGACCCTTGCTCCAGCTCCAGACCCGCCCCCAGTACAGTGACAAGCCAATCACTGTGCACTGCAGCCAATCAGCCTATGTATGTGCGCTGTTCAGCACACATACATAGACTTTTAGACGAGACACTGACTCAAGTATAAGCCGAGGGGGGCCTTTTTCAGCACAAAAAATGTGCTGAAAAACTTGGCTTCTAATCGGGCATATACAGTAAATAAACTGCTATTGTGGCAAAATTAGCTTAAATACTTTTACTGCTACTTATGTAGCAGTTACATTGGTGAGAGGTAGTACCACTATAGCACCAAATTATATAATCATGTTGGCAATCAAAAGCTGGTTAAAAATAGGCGAACTTGCTAGAAATGTGTCTTGTGTCATAGTAGAATGAGAGCCAATGTATGTGAACTTGATACGGAATAAATTGTTGATTAATAGGAGGAAAAAAAAAAAAAAGTTTGGGATAAGGACACTAGCACTATTTTACCTTTGCCGGTGTGCTGTCATCGGACTCTTCACTGCTACTAGTATCTGATTTCCGGGCTTTTGCTGCTGGAGTTGTTTTTGCTGCTGGAGTTGTTTTTGCTGCAGCTGAAAAAGAAAATAGATTCTACGGATAAGGTTACAAAAAAAAAGAAAAAAACAAAACTAAGAATTACCCACCCCAAAGCACATTCATATAAAAATGTGACTATGTACAAAAGTGCATCACTCGTAATGATACTATATGTGGGCTAATGCCTTTATGGTACCAGCCAACGCCTGACTATGGAAAACTTATATGTCGTCTATTTTGTTCTGGCATTTTAGGATGTGTCATTCAATCAGGTTTATCTCAAAATGTAAACTGAAAAACAAGTGGTTAGTAAATACTACTAAAAGAAAGCTGTCTTCATAATGGGATAGAGCTGCACAATTAATCATAATAAAATTGTGATCTTTCACCCCCCCCCCCCCCCCCCACAATCTCCATCAGGCATTGCCACGACTTTCAGTGCAGCTAATGGAGTCCGACTTGCAGAGCGACTCAGCGCAACTTGACAGTAATAAAAGTCAATGCAAGTCACCTGAAATCTTTTCTAAGTTGGAGCAACTTGAGTCTCTGGGCAGAGAGCCAAGTTCTGAAGTCAGTGCTGATAAAAGAAGCTAGAAGAGATAAAATGTAATTACTTCAAAGGAATGAACTCCCGTATAGAAGATGTTTAGTTTAACCATTTAAAGACAATCTTTTCAGATTTGCTGCTTACAAATAAAAATCCAGTATTTTTTGCTAGAAAATGACTTAAAACCCCCAAACATTATATATTTTTTTAGCAGAGATCCTAGAGAATAAGATGGCAGGTGTTGCAATATTTTATGTCACACAGTATTTGCGCAGTGGTCTTTCAAACGTAATTTTGGAAAAATGACCCTTTCAAAAAAAAAATAAATAAATAAACCGTGCTATTAGCCCAATTTTTTGTATAGGTAAGTTGTTACGTCGCAAGAATCGTGATCTTTATTCTAAGCAAAAAAAAAAAAATTGTGATTCTCATTTTGGCCAGAATCATGCAGCTCTATACTGGGATATAAAAATGATTTGGGTACAGTGTTGCAAGACAGTAATTGTCAAACTACCACAGCAATGATAACTGAAAAGTGGCCTGGTTAATGAAAAGGTTGTTACAGGCAAGTGCTCCAAAGGCTCCAAAGGGAGAAAATTTTCCAGCAGAAGCAGGAAAAAGACAACTGCAAACAACATGACATTTAATATTTCTCAAGTATAATTTATCTGAAGAGAAGAAATTATGTCTATGCAACAGACATCATACAAATGCATATTCCCAGGAACAATTAAAACCCTCCCCCTTCTCCTTGAGAAACGGGTAGATTTTCTGTATATTTAAAGTATAAGTTTATCTATGGAATATTTTATCTTTTTTAGGGTGGAACATGTTACATGTTCCAGCATCTGCAGCCTCTTGCCTCCCCTCTATGCAGCATGCTCAAAATAGAGGGTGGTTCTCTAAGTGCAAAAGCAGTGCGATTTTAAGAAACTTTTGCAAAATATTCCACTGCAATGCATGAAAACATGTCAGAATGCACCTCACATCTATAAGATCAGAGAAAACATGCCTTTGAAAAAAAAAAAAGTATGACGAAATGCCCATAAAAATGGGCTCAAAAGGCAATATCCTGATGAGTTTTGATGTCCGTTATAGTGCGAATGGGCCCTAAAGCTGGTCACAGAAACCCATGACAGTCAGCTGCTCTGTCCATTTTTGAAAGGTTTGGGGCTATAAGTCCAACAGATACCAGCTACTGGCTAACTTATTTCAAGGGCGATGACCAACTGTACAGATAAGAAAAACTTGCAGTAACAATTACTTCATACACTCTTCCCTCCTAAGATAAAAGGCGCCAGTATCTAGCAGCAGCTTTTCTTTCCACAGACAAACAAGAATATTCACCCCAAGAATTCACGTTTAACCTTGCTGTCAGACCAATTTGTTCATGTGCATACTGAAATGCACAGTCACATGAAAATGTACTTAAAACCCCCAAACATTTTCTGAACTTGCTGAGCAATCCATCCATTTACATCCCAATACTGCCGTGCTTGTGATGGCAGGAATAAACGGGTCGTTTCCAGGCACTGTCACACTTGCAGGAAAAATTCACTTCTTACATGGCTGCGCTGGGGACTTTGCCACAGGGGACTTGGCAGGAAGAGCCTGTTTTTTCTTGGGGGGTTCTTCTTCTGAACTGCTGGAGTCTGAACTTGAATCTTCTGCTTTCTTTTGAGGTGGAGCCTTCACATTTGCCACCTTTGCCAGAGGTGTAGTCTTTTTCTGTGTGCAGATAAAATTAAATCAGCTTGAAGTGTGCAACATCTGTGTAAAATAACATGCCAAACAATTCTACTTCCTAACCTGCAATATAAGCAGCAGCAGATTAAACATGCAGTACTTGAGGCAAATATAAAATCTGTAATAACAGAAATGCAGCCTTTAGGCACTTTTATCTTTTCTAAAGTTGTTGAAGCCTCAGACTACTTAACGTTGTGTTAATTGAAGGTGAATCCACATCCTTATTTTACATCAGTAATTCCACAATGGTATATTTGAAGCTTTAGTGCCCAGCTATAGCTCCAAAGACTGTTGGTGCCAGTGATGACACAGGTAAACCCCTGGGAAACCCTTCCGCTTTAAGCTTTTATGAAACTTTGCTGAACTAAAAGTGAAAATACTTTCCTTTGTTCCAACACCCGTGAAGTCCCTAGGCTGTATCTTCTTCCAGGCATTGGCCACCTTGACTGGTCGATGCAGGGTGAAGTTATTTCTGCACACATGCAGGAGTGCGGTAATCCCGCCACACAGGTAGTGTGACAAAATTGTAAAGCATTGTACCAGAGATCAGCGGATCGCTGATGCCATGCAGATCTCCAGCAAACCTGTCAGTGTGCTCGTACCTCATACGAGGAAGCCGATACATGCCGACAGGAATGAATGAACTACCACAGTGCTCACATCGCCGTGGTAGTTCATTGAAAGCTACAAGCCAACAGCTGACAAAGGCTGCCGGGCCTTGTAGTTTTCTCATTCACAGAATGCTGTGAACTGACGCGGCTGGGTAGGTGGAGCACAGCATAGCCAAGTTTTGTTTTTTCAATTTTGACTGCTAGCGGGTGGAGAAGAAGCCCCGATAGCTGGCACAGCGGAGGTCGGGGAGGTGCGGTGCCCAGTGCATTTATAACATCTTACACCCCAAATATGGGTGTAGCATGTTATGAAATGTGAACTTATTCTTAAAGCACTCCTTCCCCCTCCCATGTCACATTTGGGGGGATTGGGGGGGGGGTGTGGACGGGGGTTACCCACTCAGATCGCTTAGGGGATCGGTGTGAATGTTCTCCCCTTAACCCCCCCCCCCCAGTCTTCTGGGACATGTCCCAGGAGAGTGCCAGGCCGTTCAGCTGGTGCAGTGCGCACCCAGCTGAGGCCGCAATCTGTCACAGCCGGGTGCCCAGTGTTGAAATGCTGGTGCCGGGAAGCTGATGGGGATACAAG
This sequence comes from Glandirana rugosa, assembly GCA_018402905.1. Lineage (NCBI taxonomy): Eukaryota > Metazoa > Chordata > Amphibia > Anura > Ranidae > Glandirana > Glandirana rugosa. The sequence goes on along the minus strand of BLSH010360002.1, from coordinate 140,801 downwards.
CGACGGTTCCGGTGACCACATCACTGGATTCTACGACAAGAGTGTGTTCATTAAAAGTCAGCAGCTATACATTTTGCAGTTCCTGAACTTTTAATAAACACAAAAATGACTGGAGGAGCTTTGCTTTAAACACAAGTGAATGCACCTGAAAGCATGCTGGTTTTGCCCAGACACCAGTCCAAAGACTATTCCCATGGAAGGGGAATTCTCACTTCAACCAGGTGACATCCAGCAATAAGGATTAAACAAGAGTAAAGAGTAAAATCTACATGGCACACATTTTGTAACTTACATGTTATTTTTTTTATCCTATGCACTGGTAAACAGGTCATAGAAAGAACAGGGGATTTACTAAAATTGGTGCACACACACAATCTGGTGCAGCAGTGCTTAGAAACCAATCAGCTTCAGGTTTTATTGTTCAAGCTTAACTGAAAAAGTTGGAGTTAGGAGCTGACCGGCTCTTGTGCACAGCTGCACCAGATTCTTAATGCTCAAGTTTTAGTAAGTCTCCCCCCAAGGGTCTATTTACACTTAGGCACTGCAGTACTTTAATATACACACTGGGGTTGATTTACTAAAACTGAATAGTGCAAAACCTGGTGCAGCTCTGCATGGTAGCAAACCAGCTTCTAGCTTCAGCTTGTTCAATTAAGCTTTAAAAAAAAAAAAAAAAAAACAAACCTGGAAGCCGATTGGTTTCTATGCAGAGCTGCACCACAATGCAAGCCAAAATGGACTCAACTCATTTTTTAACTCAACCATGGGCACCAAAAAGTGCATGTTGTGTGTGGTGTGCTGGTATGTGAGCGAGGTTGCCTGCTACTGTATTGAACATAGTGATAGCATAACGCACAAATGTGTTTTACTGCAGTGAATAAGTGAATAGTCCTTAATCCAGTTCAATGAAAAAAAAAAAAAAAAGGAGGGGCAGAAGGTAGACGGCATGTAAACCACCTAATCCCATGAAGGAACAGCTCATTAAGGCAAGCTTCTTACAGGAGGAGGCTTTTTTGTTTCCTCTTCAGAGTCAGAATCATCACTGCTGCTTTCGGCTTTCTTTTGTGGAGGCACTTTAGTCACTGGCTTTTTGGCTGCTGCCGGCACTAAAAAAAAAAAGTTAAAATAAATCAAATTGGAAAAATAAAAACAAAAAGCAAAAAATATATACATAAATCACATTTATTAAATCCATTCAATACATGCACATTCCCCCACGTTTTGCCTCTTTAATCCCTTTCTACCACGTGGATGCATTTATGAGGCCTCAAAGAATTGGGTCTTTACCTGTGAGGCCGCATATACGCAATACTGTGTTCGTGCTGGGACCACACCGCACACTTCCAGCACAGAGACCAATTTGTAGCTGCCAGCCCTGGGTGTCATCCCAATGATGGACAGATTGTCGATCACCTGGATCAATGCGATGGTCTCTAATTTTTTTTCCCTCAATATGCAGATTTTTTTTACATAGTCACATACTGCACACCTCCCTAGTCCTACTGCCAGTACTTCAAACATTTGCATTTTTTTTTTTTTTAAATAAAAGGATAGGAAACTAACTAAACCCTGCATATATCATGGTCAACACACTGGACACGTACACTGGAATTACAGGTCATCTCTGAGTGGCATACTACCCATTCATACTTGCTTTTGTTACCATTTCGCTATATAAAACATACTTGGCTTTTTAGCAGGTGGCTCTTCATCTTCACTAGAACTGTCTTCACTGCTGGATTCCTTAGCTGGCTTTTTACTGGACAGGCTATTAGCAAGAAGTTTCCTTTTCTTAGAAGCAGGGGATCTGAATGCAAGGGTAGAAATCATTTTTAAAAATATATAATACATGTAACCAAAGAAATTGCATACTGGAAAGACACCATTAGGGAAAGGCACTGGATAGCTCCAAAGTCCCCTGAGTAAAGCTAAAAGGTAATATTTTTTGGTCTATAATCAAACTATAATTGCAGGATGATGGATGGTGAATATTTTAGACATTGATCCACTTTAAAGATCAATTAGAGCAAAAAACTTTAAGTGCTTAATACCTGCTATGATGGTGTTAATTGAAAGCATTTTTTTTAACCACTTGCCATCCAGGCCAATTCTAGCACTTCTCTCCTACATGTACAAATCATCATTTTTTTTACTAGAAAATTACTCAGAACCCCCAAACATTATATATGGTTTTTAGCAGAGATCCTAGGGAATAAAATGGCGGTTGTTGCAACTTTTTATGTCACGTGGTATTTATGTAGCGATTTTTCAAACGTGTTTTTTTTTTCGATGTATTTATGGTGCACTGTATTTTTCAACGTTGTTGGCGGTAA
>BLSH010360002.1:118665-138458 GCA_018402905.1 Glandirana rugosa | reverse complement strand
TAATTAAAAAAAAAAAAAAAAAAAAAGAAAAAGTCAAATTAACCCAATTTATTTTCATTATGTGAAAGATGATGTTACGCCGAGTAAATAGATGCCTAACATGTCACGTTTTAAAATTGCGCACACTTGTGGAATGGCGCCGAACTTTGGTACTTAATCTCCATAGGCAATACTTTAAAACCTTTTACAGGTTACATGTTTAGAGCTACAGAGGAGGTTTTGGGCTAGAATTATTGCTCTCACTCTAAGGCACGCAGCAATACCTGACGTGCGATTTGACTGCCGTTTACATATGCAGGTGCGACTTACGTATGCGTGCGCTTTGGTGCACTCTAATTTTTTTTTTGATCACTTTTATTCCTATTACAAGGAATGCATGACAGGTCCTCTTTATGCAGAGATGCAGGGTCTATAAGACCCCACATCTCTCCTTCAGGTTGGAAAGCATCAGATCAAAAAAAAAAAAAAAGTGAACGATCTGCTGCTTTCTAGCAGGGTACACGGCTTTGTTTACTTTTGCCGGCCCGGACGTGACGTCATAACGTGCCAAAGAGATGACCAGGGACCATCTGTCCCTCGGAAATCTCTGGTACTTCTTTCCAGCGGCAGCTGATTCCTTCTCTTGTTCACTGATCGCTCAATTGAGTCGGGAGAAGCACAGGAGAGCAATGGGAGGACATCCTCTCCTGTCACCTAATAGAACGATCAAGCGGCTGAAGTGCCGCTATGATTGTTCTTACGGCAACAGGAATCGCACGTTGAAAAAATGAAGTCGCAATGATGCCTGCAGCTGCCGGCATCAGAGATATAACCACTGAAAGCGGATGACGTCAAATGACGGCGTCCCGGCACAAAGTGGTTAAACAGGTCTTTATAAAAATAATTTTTAAAATTTCTCTGCAATCCCCCCCCCCACCTACCTGCAGACCAACTATTCAGTAAAAGTGACAGGTATGGAGGTTGGGACAAACCACAAGACCGCTGGGAGTGCAAGGGGGCACAACTTCACCTCATTTACGAACATGTTTTTCTGGTGAACAGCCTCTAGCCATTAGTAAATCCAATCTCATTTCTCCTTGCCCATTTTTGATGCTCTAGAACAGATTAGGGTTCCTCGAGAAAGCAGCAATTTCTGACACTCGTAAGTTGCCACTAAAACCAATGCGCTTTCTAGCCATCTGTAAGAGTGGGGTTATTCTCATTGACTACAAATGTAAGAAAAACATAGGGCAATAAGGCAATAGTTCTAAACCTCCTTTGTGTATCAGGGCCACACAAATCTGTAAACCTGTGTACTATATTATTTCTCTCAAAACAAAAAAGTTACGGTGAAAACTAGGACACAGAAAAAAAGGTTAGGTTTTGTTACAGCGCAACTCCAGACATTCGCTCTGCTACAAACAGGGCATGGAATCGTTAGATCTGCTCAGTCTGTGTTCTTACAAGAAATATGCCCCAGAATCTCTGCAACTGGGGCACAGACTAACTTTAAAGCACAGACGGGGAGTTAGAATTTAAAATTTCTACTGTTACCTATACTATCCCCGAATTCTTATATGGGTGCTGGGGTGACAGGAAGTAAAATCCAACAACACGTCTGAAGAAAGCCAGAAGAAACATCTAATCAGACATATCCATAACCACTCACTTTAACCAATCGCTGTATATATCCACTAGACTGGCAGGGCTGTTGTCCTTATCTTTCTGTTGAATAAAAAAAAAAAGAAAAAATGAATCTGTTATAAATACAGTACAAACAGTAGTAGATCAATGCCACTTTAAGGCATACCTCAGACACGCTAATGGTAAAACATGTGCCACCATAAGCCTCTGTTTTGACAGGCAACAGCTGTTCTGGCACACTCATTTTAATATAGAAAAATTAACTGTACTAGCTTCAAAAAGTGATCACACTACACCTAAACCCTAACTGGATAACATTAAGTTTGTTAAGGCACTGTGAATCAAACAAAATGATGCAATTTTACTTTTTTTCTATGTTTCCAGCTTTTTTAATCCTTTGTTGCATCTCATGGCTGCTGATTTCCTCCAGCCTCTTTAAGCCACTTCCCGTCTACATGCATGTATACCTCTGCCTGCCATACATTGTTGCTCTGCACCTATTTTCTGATGGTAACACTAATGGACCAATGTAGTGTAATGTGGTTCAATACCTGTACCGTTCACTGTCATGTGACTAGATGACAATGCATGGAAGCAGTTCAGGCAGGACCTACATGGCAGAATTTTTTTTGGAAAATTACATTAAAGTGGAGTCCCCCCCACCCCAAAAAAAAAAAAAAAAATGTCAGCAGCTACACATACTGTAGCTGCTAACTTTTAATATTAGGATTCTTACCTGTCCTGGAATCCAGCGATGACAACACCCCATTGCCGGTAAGGGAAGCCGGCAGTGAAGCTGGTCCCTACTGCATATGCGTGAAGCGCTCTCTTACTGGCCCGGCAGCAGGGGAAGGAGGAGGGAGGTCAAACTTCTGACTTCAAAAACAGGTACCCGCTCCTCCCGAAAGGTGCCGAATGTGGGGGGGGGGGGGTCAGATAAGTTACACTTCAGGGTGGAACTCCGCTAGAGAATTTATGGTATTTTACAGATTGAGTTTACTAAAGATCAGGGAACTACTATATGCTCTGTCACAAAGAGAACAAAGTAGTGCTTTTGCAATTAGATAATGTACTACAACATATAAAATACAACCCTGATTCCTGTTGGAAAACTGTATAAAAAAAGCTACATACGAGAGCAATAATTTGCAAATCTCATAAACCCATATTTTATCTACAATAGAAAATATATCAAATGTTTAAAATTAGAGTTGGGTCAGGGCCATGTTTACCACGGTGTAATCATCATCATCATCATCTCTTCTTTTAACACTCTGTAAATGCCTAGGAACTAAGGAGAACAGTTGCTGGAGCTTTGGCAGAGGAATGTTGTCCCACTTTTGCCAGATAAAGGATTCCAAATATTTGATAGTCCTGGGTCGTCTGTCATATTTTCCCTTCAGGGGCAGTGAGATGCCATATTTTCCCTTCAGGGGCAGTGAGATGCCATGGTTACCTTTCAGGGGCAGTGAGATGCCATGGTTACCTTTCAGGGGCAGTGAGATGCCATGGTTACCTTTCAGGGGCAGCGAGATGCCATGGTTACCTTTCAGGGGCAGCGAGATGCCATGGTTACCTTTCAGGGGCAGCGAGATGCCATGGTTACCTTTCAGGGGCAGCGAGATGCCATGGTTAGCCGTTACGGAGCAGCGAGATGCATGGTTAGCCGTTACGGAGCAGCGAGATGCATGGTTAGCCGTTACGGAGCAGCGAGATGCATGGTTAGCCGTTACGGAGCAGCGAGATGCATGGTTACCCGTTACGGAGCAGCGAGATGCATGGTTACCCGTTACGGAGCAGCGAGATGCATGGTTACCCGTTACGGAGCAGTGAGATGCATGGTTAGCCGTTACGGAGCAGCGAGATGCATGGTTACTGTTACAACATATCATAGCATTTACTTTATTCTTTTAACTTTATTGACATATCACAAAACATTACGGGATTCAAGTCTCAGCGATTCAGCACACTGCAACGCACTGTGGTGAGTTATACGGCTTAAAAATCCATACATGCTGCGTTTATTATGTAATGCACCTCACCTCAATGTAGTTTAACAGGCCATGAAGTGGTCCACTCCCACACATGGCATGGCACAGTCTGCATTAATGGAACACTCAGTGTGCCCAGAATGCAGAGCGTACTGCTCATGTGCCAGTGACATCATTGGTACTGATGGGAATAGCTACTAAAGGGTTCTAAATTAGTAGATATTCATGGCACCTACAGATAAGATGCATTATATGCTTGCTAGTAGGGAAACTTTTATCTTCAGAATTTACTACTACCTTAAAGATGAATGTTAGATATGACAATTGTTACATTACTTTGATCCAGCTTGGACCATAAGTAAATTCCAGGGCTCAACAATGGCAGGTCGCCATGGTGACCAGAAACCGTGCCCTGGCAGCAGATCCTTCTCTCCCCTCACTATCTTAAAACAGCATCTCCGATTCGGTAAAGAGACGTTCTCTGCTCAATCTGACAGCTGTTAAACTTGGCAGGCTGCCTGGATTTTTGTTTTTAACTATAAACAAAGTATCTTTTCGTTCTTTTATCAAAGGAATGAACTCCAGTCTGTAAATGAGGGCAGTTTAACCCTTTTCTAACATTTGTGGCACACAAGTAAAAATCCAGTATTTTCTGCTAGAAAATTACTTAGAAACCCTAAACGTTATAAATATTTTTTTTAGCAGGGACCCTAGAGAATAAAATGGCGGTCGTTGCAATATTTTATGACACCCGGTATTTGTGCAGCGGTTTTTCAAATGCAATTTTTTTGGGGAAAAAAAAAACACTTTAATGAATTTTTAAAAAAAACTAAACCGTAAAGTTAACCCATTTTTTTTTTTTTTGTATAATGTGAAAAATGATGTTACACTGCAAGAATCATGATCTTTATGCCAAGCAACAAAATTGTGATAAAGCCCTGTGTACCATCAACACTATGTGCAGCTGGGCTCCAGTATTTCATGGTGACTGGAAACCAACCAGAACAATGAAAAGCCACCGTGGAGGACACACATGTAGGCAGGAAGTGACTGCAAAGAGGCAACAGAAGATCAGCAGCACTGGAATACTTATTTCACCTTTTTTTTTGTATTTTATTTAAAGTGTCACTAAGGCTACATTTAAAAAAATGTGGTAAAAATGTGCAGTAGAGACATGTTTTTGCCACCCTTAAGCTCCATTAGGTAGCAGATGAGGGTGTTTTACATGCCGCAGTCACGATGCATTAGGCATAAGGAGTTTCCCCCGGTTAACAGGTTTAGTGTCACTTTTTCTGGCCAGCCTATAACCCTGATGCAACAGTGTTATGTTGGAATTATTGACTGGCTGCTCTGCTGTAAGTTAGGGGGCCCAAATGACTTGCCTTAAGCCTTGTACACATGGGATGGCGATCGTACGTACAATTGTCACAAATCGTATGGTGCATAATGTAACTTGCATACTGACTGCACTACACGATCATACGAGCACAGAAAGAACGTTCAGGTGCATGTAATTAGCATCCGGCCGTTCCTTACTTCGGAGAATGTGTGTTTTGCACAATACAACTTGTTGTACCAACTGCTCTGTAAACACGATACAACGGTCGTATGAGCGCTTGTTGGTACGACCAAGTTTTCTAGTTTGCTCATACAACCACCTTGTACGACCGCCGTATGTTCGGCTGTTCTAATCACGCATACGATCGATATCGCATACAACGGTCATTAGTACAACCTGTTGTATACGATCGTTGTCCTGTATGTACGAGGCTTTACCCCGGGTGCCGACAACCCACACTATGTTAAAAAACTGGCTACTACGTTTTTTAGCTGGCTCCTAGACAAATTTGTCAAGCCCTGGTATATACTGTATATGCCATACGTGTGGGATCCCCAAGGAAGCTGGAAATTACTTAAGCCCCGTACACAAGGGCAGAATGTCGGGAGACATTTGCTGGTGCAAAAAAATGCCGGCCAACATTCTGCCTGTGTGTATGCCGGTCTGTCTGACAAAAACTTGTCGGACGTGCATGCTGGAAAGAGAGCAGCTGACCGACTCCCGATCAGTGCTCTCAGCCAATGGCAGACCGCACTGGTCCAAGTGTTCTGTTGGTAGGGGAAGGGGCGCCTCCATCAGAACACAACCGCTCAGCGGGGGAGATCACTGTACTAACCTTGCATGGTTAGTACAGTGTCTGACCAGGACAGTTTTCTTTTCGTGCAACCAGCTAGGATGCATGAAAAAAAAACTAATAGTGTGTACCCAGCTCTTGACAGACACCACTACTACAGTGATCTCTACTAGCTCCCGATTCTCATGCAGTGGGTGCCCTGCTGCTTACTGAACACAGAAAGCCACTCACTCAGCACAGACACCATTCAGGGATCACTCTGCATTCTCTTAATGCATGCAAAGCATTTCTGATTGGATAAGAAGGGGCAGGGCAGTGGCATCACAATCTCCACCTCGTACAATCAGAGAACACTTTATATGAATTGAGAAAATAAAGTGTTCCCTCAGCGGTGACTGATGAGGGAGCGAGCGACCTCCTGTGTGCGCAGTCCTCCAGGGCTTGACAAATTTGCTTTGAATCTAGGAGCCAGATTAAAACGTTAGGAGCCATTTTTAACCACTTGCCTGCTGAGCACTTTCATTGTCTTCCTGCCAAGGCCAATTTTCTGCGCTGTCGCACTTTCAATGACAATCATGCAGCACTGTACCCATATGCTTTTTTTACACTAATAAAATAACCCTTAATTTTTTGCTAAATAAACGAAGGCTAAAAAATGTCTTGGTTTCTGTTATAAAATTTTGCAAATAAGTAATTTTTCACTGATGTATGGTGATGAAGCTTCACCTGTGGGCACCGATGAGGAGGCACCGATGCGGTTGCAGTGATGAGGAGGCACAAGTGGGCACTGCACTGATAATCAGGGCACTGATAAGGCACAGATGGGCATTGCACTGATAATCAGGGCACTGACGACCAGTGTAAATGTGCCATCACAAGATAGCCGGTTATCAGCTTTCCTTTCCTCACACTGACAGTGCTGAGGAAAGGAAATGCTGATAACTGGAATTTGTTTACATTGGATGAGCTGTGATTGGACACAGCTGATCACATGGTAAAGGGTTCCTATAAATGGCCCTTTACCTCGATATGTAATCAGCTGTGTCTGAAACACAGCGTATGGGGTTCTGGGAGAACGCCTTTTCGGCTACAGCGTGTTCGGCAACCGGGAGGCAGATGCAGGTGGCTGACAAAAGCCCAGTATGCAATTTTTAGTTGACTGGGATTTGTTGCACCCTGCAGTACGCAAAAGGTCAGCCACTTGACACACGACCCGGAAGCTAGTGGAGCTCCTTGTGTCTAGCACAGGGATTTCCAGCTTCCAAGGGGGTCCCACAGGTATAGCACATACATACTTAGAGTGGACCAATAGAACTGCATAATAATAGCCATATTATTATCATTATCAGCTGCACCTGTGTAAGATTACAGAAAGGCCCAGCAGTGCCTTAGTAAGCCAAGAGCTGTGTGACGAATGAGAAGTCGGGGGAGATGATGCCCAGCATACTGAGTGCCATGTGCTACCTGTGCAGTGCCAGGCTGGGTACAAACAGGAGAAGGAGACCACGTGTTACGCCCTCCCCTCCAACACTCACCAGTCCTGTGGCCTTGCTGAACTCTTTAGCGGCGCCCGCGAACTGGTTGTCTCGCAGGAAGCGCAGTATATGAGGGAATAGATCGCTGGGTACTACAGGTTTGTCCGCCATGGTTCCGGCCTCACAAGCTACACTTCGGCAATCACGTGGAAAAGAGAAATCCTACGTTCGTCGCATACGTATTACGTCACAAGCAGGAGACCCTGAGCAGAGCAGAAGGGGAGGGGCTGGGTATGGGTGGCGTAAGATGGAGTCTTGTCACTGCATGTCATGTTACTGGCTCTATACCTTGCTGCGGGTATAATGTGGGAGACCTCGTACATACAGTATTAGATTATGCAGGGCTCCATGTAGTGGGCATGCAGGCTTCATTCCTGGGGTACATGGCACACACAAATAAAAAGTCACCCGTCTTTACACTGAGCTCAGCAGCCAGTACATAAGTATATAAAGTACACAAGTATATGAAGGGTCCATTCATACCACATGCATTGGGCTGTGATAACAAGCTGAAACTAGAACTAAAGAGGTATAAGAGCATTCTTTATTACTGTACCCCCATTCGGGAGATCCGATCCCCCCTCTCTATTTGTCCTCCCTACCATTATCATAAAAGAAAATCCCACATTTTGGGTTGTCCCCAGAACATTAATAGAGTGGAAATCATCCTCCGGGGTCACTAGTTCCTGGGATTCCCTCACTTTGGAGGGATTTCCTTTCACTTGGCTATGAGGACAGGAAGTGAGGGGAAATCTCCCCAATGGTACACAGTTGCCAAAAAGAAACCGATAATATGGAAAAAAAAGTTTTGCTTTCAGTTCTATTTGAAATCTATTTTTTCCCATAGGCTCATGAACTGAACACCAATGTATTGCACTGATGTGTGCTGAGTAAAAATAGCACATGCTGCTTTAATTATTTATTACAGGTATATAGATAGTGCTAATAATTCATACAGCACTTTACATATATTGGCTATTCACATTGATCCTTGCACTCAAGGGGTTTACAATCTAAGGCAGACCATAGATTATGCAATTTTTTTTCCTGCAACCACAGGTTGATAGGGGAATCCCTCCCATGTAGCTATTGTGTTCTCCCAGCAGGGGGAGCCATCCCTGCCGGGAGAACACAATGATTATTGCTACTGGCTATAACCACTGGCCATAATCACATGCTAGAAATCTGACATGCTGGTTGTACCCAGGTTGATTGATGGATCGACTTGGGTACAATCAGCCTCCCCATAGATGGCTCAAATCTTGTCTGGTCCCTGCTGAACCGGCCAAGATTCTAACCATCTATGGCCGACATAAGACAGGTCTCCAAACTATGGTTGTGTGCCATATTTGGCCTACTATAAGATTTTATTCAGCCCGCAGCTAGGGTCAGTGGTGCATCTTCAAAGTGCACAGATTGAGGATTCAGGTCAGCAGAGGCTGCTTACTATGGTCACCAGCTCTGATGGGGACTCTGATGTAAGGGGGACCCTGATGCAAGGAAGACTCTGATGAGGAGTCCGATGTAAGGAAGATCCCAATGAGACCCTGATGAAAGAGTGAACTCATTCCTTAAAAAAAAAAAAAATCTTTTTTTTGGGCCCACAAACATTTGTTGAATATACCATGAGACCCTCATACTAAACAGTTTGGAGCCCCATGATCTAAGGTCCCTACCTCACGTACATACATTCACACATACTAGGGACAATTCAGACATGAGCTTATTAACCTACCAGCATGTCTTTGGAGTGTGAGAAGAAACCCATGCAAGCACATGGAGAACATGCAAACTCCATGCAGGTAGTTTCCTCGTTGGAATTTGCACAAATAACCCCAATGCTGTAAAGCAGAAGTGCTAATCACTAAGGCTAGGTTCACATCTGTGTGGGTTCTGCATGCCACGTTTGCGTGGGTACAGCAGCTCACTCATTTGAATGGGCTGCTGTACCCACAGGAAATGCAGAGAAAAAGTTCCCGACCCTTTATTAAAATTGTGGCTACATAAACTGCATGGTGCTGTGTCATGACGTGGTTTTACACACCCAAAAAGGTGGGAGTGCCATTAAGAATTAATGGCAGCCCGCACCCCTGCAGAAGTGCAATGCCTTTTGTCTATGGATTGGGGAAAGTGTGCGATTTACACGCGTTCCCCTACCCACTACAGCAGCCTTTCCCAACCTTTTCAACAATGAGTGACCCTTGAAATAATTCTCCGGTCTCGGGGAACCCCTGCTAAAAATTACAACTCATGATACATTAGTGTCATGGTCAATGGGAAGAATGCTCCTTACTCCTGGCAATGCAAAAAGGTGGGAGTGCCATTAAGAATTAATGGCAGCCCGCACCCCTGCAGAAGTGCAATGCCTTTTGTCTGTGGATTGGGGAAAGTGTGCGATTTACACGCGTTCCCGTACCCATTACAGCAGCCTTTCCCAACCTTTTCAACAATGAGGGACCCTTGAAATAATTCTCCGGTCTCGGGGAACCCCTGCTAAAAATTACAACTCATGATACATTAGTGTGATGGTCAATGGGAAGAATGCTCCTTACACTTGTGGTCATTGGGAAGAATTACCCCCTTACAGATAGCTAAAAAGATCAATGGTATCATTGGGAATTTTTCTGAGAGGTAGAAATTGATCATTGCTCAAGGAACCCCTAGCAACCTCTGGAGGAACCCTAGGGTTCCACGGAACCCTGGTTGAGAAACCCTGCACTACAGTGTGAACCTGGGCTAAGCCACTGTGTTGCCCTGCTTTTAAATGTATCACAGAGTTCTGAAATTCACATTGAGGAGATTAATTTCATATATTTTATCTCCTGCTGTGAACAAAAAACCTTCAGGCTGGTGACTTGACACACAGAGTGCTCTTCAGTGGTCCTCTCTGCATCACTATGCTGGGACTACTATTCGCCATAATGATACCGTCTCATGGGAAAGGTCCATGACACACTGATCTCACAGTATCTCCTTGGTCTCCTGGGTTGAAGAACACTGGGCAGCATTCAAACCAGAGGGCTGAGGACATCTAGTGGTAAAAAAACTGAAAATTCTTCGGCAATACTGCTGCCCAAGACGTAGCAATGCCCCTGGTGGAATGCACCGTCACCGCCTCCGGGGGGACCAAGCCCCTAGCCCTGTAAGCCCTCTGAATAGTCTGGACGATCCAGGCTACAATTGTTCTGGCCGAGGCCTCTCGACCCTTGTTCCTTCCGGAAAACAAAACAAACAGGCTCTCTGAGTGTCTGAAGGTAACTGTAGCTTGCAGGTAGGCTTTCAGAGTTTCCCCCATGTCCAAGGGGTGAGCCTCCGTGGACTCTGGAGCCCTGAGAGTGGGCAGGGTGATCTCCTGGTTCTCGTGAAACACTGAAATCACTTTAGGCCTGGCCCCAAGCCTCGGGATTAGTACCACTCGGTCCGGAAAGAACGTCAGGAATGGTTCCCTGTGACCCAAGGCCTCAATTTCCGAGACCCTCCTGGCCGAGGTTATTGCAACCAGGAAGGCTGCCTTCATGGATAAGTCCTTCAGAGAACCCACGTTGATCCCGCTAGGAGCTGGCTCAGCCAAGAAATCAAGGACTAGGGGTAGATCCCATTTTGGGAACCTCGCCCTCCTTTGCGGTCTTAGCCTCGTTGCCCCTCTGAAGAATTGGTGGACCAGAGGGCTGGATGCCCAAGACACTCCTGTGAATGCCGAGAGGGCTGAGACCTGTACCCTCAGCGAGCTGACTGATAGAGGCAAGTCGAGTCCGGACTGAAGGAATTCTAGGACTTCCTGAATCCCAGCATCTCTCACGGGTCTTCCTCTAGAGGATACAAAATCAGAGAACTTAGACCATATCCTCCCATATACCCAATTAGTACTGGACCTCCTGGAGCTCATTAATGTCGAGATTACCTGAGAGGCGCAGCCCAAGGCCTCGAGTCTCTCCCTCTCAAAAACCAAACCATCAGACATAGACGGGCTGGACACGGGTGCAAAGTCGACCCCTGAGACAAAACGTCCGGTCAGAGAGGGAGGGGAACCGGGGCCCTGTAGCTGAGCTGAGTCAGGAGCGTGAACCAGGGCCTGTTGGGCCAGTAGGGTAGTACCGCTACAACTTCAGCCACCTCGGACCGGAGCCTCTGCAGGAAGCGCAGGATAATGAGTATCGGAGGGAAGGCGTAAGCCCTGCTGAACCTACAGCAGTCCGTCAAGGCATCCACTCCGACTCCCTGGGGGCACTGGCCCCGCGTGTAATATTTGCAGAGTTTGAAGTTCAAAGGGGAGGCAAAGAGATCGACCTCCAGGTCAACCCCCAGAGACTGGATCCAGGAGAACACTTCTGGGTATAGAGACCATTCCCCGTTGTTCAACTGTACTCTGGAGAGAAAGTCCGCCTGGGAGTTCTGACTCCCCGGAATGTAAGCTGCGGTGATGTTTGTCAGAAACCTCTGGGCCCAGGAGAGGATAGGTTCTGTCTCCCGCAGCAGGGAGCGACTCCGCGTCCCGCCCTGCCTCCTCACATATGCGACTGCTGTAACATTGTCCATTCTTGGAAGGACTGCCTTCCCTACCAACTGATGGTGAAAGGCTCGGAGAGCCTGATGGGCTGCCCGTAGCTCTAAGACGTTGGAGACTGGCATTCGTGGGAGTAGGCCCCATTCTCCTTGGGCTACCACCCACCCACAGTGGGCCCCCCATCCTGTGTTGCTGGTGTCCGTCGTGACTGTTACCCACGCAGGGGGAGATATAGAATGGCACCTGAGGAGGTTGTAGGTCTGTAGCCACCATGGTAGGCTGTTTCTCATGGACGCGGTTATGCGGATAATGTGGTCGCCTTTGTCCGGTCTCCATTGTTGCAGGAAACCCGTCTGAAACGGGCGCATCCTCCACAGTGCCCACTTGACCATGGGAGAGGCGGAGACCATGGTGCCAATTATTCTGAGACAGTGAGACGCCCTGAGATGAGTTACTGACAAGGCTGGACGTAGCCGGTCCTGGATAACCGTGACCTTTTGCGCTGGTAGGGAGATAGTGTCTTTGGCCGTATCCAACTGCGCCCCCAGATACACGAGCCTCTGAGTCGGCTCTAGGTGGCTCTTTTCCTGGTTCAGCAACCAGCCAAACTCCTGTAGTGTGGCAATTATCTGGGACCTGTGGGACAGCAGCTGACTTTTGTCCTGTGCCAGGATGAGCAGGTCGTCGAGATAATGGTGTAGCCTTATTCCCTTTGTCCTGATCAGCGCCACCAAGGCCAGAAGGACCTTCGAAAACACCGTGGGGACGTTGACAACCCGAAGGGGAGACAAGTGAACTGGAGGTGCCTCTGATCTACCAGGAAGCGGAGGTACTTGCGGAACCCATCCTCCACTGGTACGTGAAAATAAGCGTCCTTCAGGTCTATAGACACCATCCAATCGCCTGCCTGAACTGCACGCTGAATTGTTGCCAAGGTCTCCATCCTGAACTTTTCTCCCTTGATGAACCTCTTCTGGGACCAGAGCTGCTGCCCCTTGAGCTACTAGCGAGTCTACATAAGCCAGAAGACATGCCCGCCTTTCTTCTGAATGCGGCATTAGCGTAGGCATGACTCTGAGTACTGGAGGCTTTGCAAAAGACCAGGAGTGCCCGGAGGAAACTGTCCTGTTGACCCAGGCATCTGAGATCAAGGCCGCCCAGACATGCCGGAAGTGAAGCAAATGTGCCCCCACCCGACCTGCCTGAGCGGGCCCAATCTCAAAAAGCCTTAGCGGGCTCATGTCCTGCGGCTGCTGAGCTCTTCTGTGCTCAATGGATGGAGGGCTGACCTCTCCTCCAATTCTGCCTGAAGTCTCGCCCTGGCTTGTAGCTGCAGGCCTCTCTGGTCCGATCTGAGCCTTGTCTCTTTAACTGGGGCTTCCTCTGACCAAATAGTCGTCTGTCCTGTGGGAGGAACCCGGATTTCCCGACCGGTAGCCCTGGTAATAGCCTTGTCGAGCTGGTTACCGAATAGGGAGGATCCCACAAAGGGAATCCTGCACCTGGCCTGTTTAGAGGACGGGCCTGCGAGCCAGGGACGAAGTCACAGGGCCCGCCTAGCCGTAACCGAGGATAGCATCACCCGTGCCACCAGGCGAATAAGATCCAGGGCGGCCTCCCCCAGAAAGGCAGATGCCCACTTCAGCTCCTCTAAGGGTGAGCTCCTGGCCATTTCCGGCGAGATGCCACTTAGCACATTGTCTGTGTCCTCGACCCAGACCTCCATCCTCTTGAGGTCTAGATCAATCTTCCTCTCCAGGGGCTCTCTAAATGAGGTGGCATCTTCCAAGTGGAGGGTGACATGCTTTGCCAGTCTCACTACCGCTGCGTCCACCAACGGGGCGGATTCCAGATCTTTGACTTCCTCCTCTTTAAAAGGATAGAGTCTGGTCGCTTTGTTGGACTAAGAAGCCTTTTTGTCCACCTTTTCCCATTCTTCCGGTAGGATATCCCTCAACTCCGGGAGGAGCTGGA
Source organism: Glandirana rugosa (assembly GCA_018402905.1). NCBI lineage: Eukaryota > Metazoa > Chordata > Amphibia > Anura > Ranidae > Glandirana > Glandirana rugosa. The sequence goes on along the minus strand of BLSH010360002.1, from coordinate 124,699 downwards.
AGTTGGGGCGATCCTTACTCAGCTGCTTGAAGAACTTCCTCAGGGCTTCCTTAACAGCCTTAATCAGTGGCGGGATTAGTGATGCGTCGAAGCCCGCCAAGTCTTCCCCCTCCGTCTCAGTGTCAGAGGAGTCCAGGGGGGTAAAGCTTGGGCGGGACGGGCCGGGCTCATCCCGGGTCAAACCTTCCGGGGAACCCCCAGTGGAGGGGTGGCTTTGAGCGCGAGGCGACCCGAGGTCCCTCATTGACTGCTGGACCGCCCGTTTCACCAACGCCTCAATGTCAGGTTGTCGTCCCGCTTCTCTCTCCTTCACCGCCTGGGAAAAACACACTTCACAAGCTTCACAACCCCAACATGACTTGCGCCCGGGGTGGTCACTGCGGCGGTGAGAGTGGCGTCTGGAGGAAGAGTGAGAACTTCTTCCGTGATGTCTGCCCTGAGATTGGGACCTATGGTGTCTGGATTTGATGAAGAGTGTCGCCTGGCTGGATCTCTGGTGTCCCGTGAATATCCTTGATGATCAGACCTGGGAGGGCTAAAAGAGAAACGACAAGAGAGAGAGAGAGGGCACATGAAACATATATAGGTTAGGGTGCAGAACCAAACATACACATCCCTATAGGTGCCCCCTCCCCTGCCCAGCCCTCGACCATACCTGTTAGGTAAGGGCTGGCCACTAGGGGGCGGTGATTGATCCATGCTCCAAGCGCAAGGGTTATAGGGGGAGAAGTTCGGACAGAGTCAGGGGGGAATAGAGCAACAGGCAAAAGGCACCCATCTCATCCCCCCCACTCCCCCCCTCCCTCCCACACTCCAGTACTTCCAGAGCCTACCTGGGAGGAGGAGAGAACCGGCCTGGGGAAGCCGCCGCAAAGCCCGCAGACAACCCACTTGCAATCGGGCTGACGGCCATTTAAATTCCCCACTGAGAGACACCGCACATGCGCCGCCTGAACAAACGGGAGCGCCGCCCGAACGGGCGCACCGCGCGTGAGCAGGCAGACCCAGCCTGCACTGGATAGCCGCGCCGGAGCCTGCCTGTGGGGAGCAAATGCGTTCCCGGCACCCCGGAGCCGGCCCCACCATCTGGGGCACCCTGGGAGACATGGGGACACAGCGGTAAGGACCGCACCAGCAAGTAAAACACACAAGAGCTGCCATAGAGTCTTACCCCTCTAGGCGATCCAGCCAGCTTCCAGGCGTTCTCCATCGGCGCTCACTGGCCTCCCCTCCCGGGGATCTTCTTGGCCTACTGCCACTCGCCCGCCGTAGCTGGGCCCTTGGCGTCGGTGGGACACCACCACCCCTCATCTGCCCCTGTTAGGGACTACTGCCCGGAACGCACTGATGACCTTTCCTTGAACTGTACGGGTCCTGGAGGAGGACAAAAAAGGAACACAGGTATGGGCAGGGAGTCTGAATTTATGGAAGAGGGGTCCTATAGGAGAGGAGGAGGGCGGGGTAAGCCCACACTTAGGCTGCCATGGAGTCTGTCAGGAAAGGAATACTATGTAGAATAGCACTGGAGAAAAGGCTAGCATTGCACAGGAGCTGCTTTTTTAACCACAGTAGAGAGACTAAAGCCCAACTCTGCGAAAAAAAGTTATTGTAAATCCTGCACCAGCTCTGTAGGAAAGAGGTAATAATAAGTATGCTGTGTGCAGTGCTACTACAGTGGCGCAAATAATTATTTTATCCCTTACAAATAAATTATGGGTCTATAATGATTATCATAGGTGTATTTTAAATGATTGAGACAGACTATCAACCAAAACTCCAGAAAGAAACACATGACACAAATGTTATAAATTGAGTTGCAGTTCAGTGAGTAAAATAAGAATTTGATCCTCTACCAAGCAACAATAATTCTGGATCCCACAGACTGGCTACCGAATGTGCTCACATGGTACACAGATTAGTCCTGTCAATTTAAGAAGGTGCTCCTAATGATAACTCATTATGTGTATAAAACACATCTGTCCACAGAATCTCTTTCTTCCATCCAAACCTCACCATCATGGGCAAGAACAAAGAACTGTCAAAGGACGTCAAGATTGTAGACCTGCACAAGACTGGAATGGGCTGCACGACCATGAGCAAGAAGCTTGGCGAGAAGGAGACAACTCTTGGAGTGATTATTTGCAAATGGAAGCAATACAAAATAGCCATCAATCGCCCTCGGTCTGGAGCTCCATGCAAGGTTTTGCCTCATGGGGTAAGGATGATAATGAGAAAAGTAAGAGATCAGCCCAGAACTACACGGGAGGAGCTTGTGAATGATCTCAAGGCAGTTGGGACCACAGTCACCAAGCAAACCATTGGTAACACTATATGCCGCCATGGATTGAAATCCTACAGCACCCGCAAGCAGTGCCAGGACAAGGTCATTTGGTGCCCAGGGCGAAGATGGCAAACTGCACCCCACCCCCCGGTCTAAAGAAAGAGTCAGTGTCATTTCAAAACAAGAAATTACTTAAAATTAGGTTTAATTTGATAGGAACAGAGTTTACCCACACATTTACTGCCTGGATCCCTCCCTCCAACAGACAGATTACTCCGCAGTCCGCACGCAGCAGAACTAGTGGGATGTCCCACGTGCCCTGGCTGGGCCGGGCAGCCACAGCCCCAGGCGGGTATGGCTGTTGCTGGCTGTTCTCCAGGGCTGGTACTACTTGTGGGTATTGCTGTCTGGCATTACTGGCTGGTAATGCTGGCGGGTACTTCTGGCTGGTACTGTTGGTTGGTACTGCTGGGGCAACTGCTGGGGGTACTGATGGGGGTACTGCTGGATGGTACTACTGGGGGTATTGCTAGCTGGTACTGCTGGGGGTATTTCTGGCTGGTACTGCTGGATGGTACTGCTGGGGGTACTTCTGTCTGGTACTGCTTGATAGTACTGCTGGGGGTACTGCTGGATGGTACTTTTGGCTCGTACTGCTGGGGGTACTGCTGGATAGTACTGCTGGATGGTACTGCTGGATAGTACTGCTGGATGGTACTGCTGGATAGTACTGCTGGGGGTACTGCCAGATGGTACTGCTGGAGGTATTAACTGTCCCAGATCGGGGGTTACAGACCCACCATGCCTGAGCATCAGTGTGACAGGAGGAAGCATGCGGCTGCAGTAGAGAGCAGAGCCGATGCTTCCTGTATCTCTCCTGTCACAGGCGGAGTACATTTGGTATCACTCTGCCTGTGACAGAAGCTGGCGCTATACAGGAAGCATCACTTCTTCTAGTGCCGGTGTTCTGTCGAAATAGCCTGCTCCATTCTTCACACGGATGCTCGGGGATGGCGGGTTTGGAACCAGCAATCTGGGCTTGCCGACCCGCCATCTGAGAGCAGGAGGTGGTGGGTCATATCAGAGAGCGCCGCAGGCCAGTGGTTGGGCACCCATGCTCTAAGTCGCACTCAGACTCGCAGCGCCGACACAGCTCTCTGCACTCCTCCAAGTCCTCCCACCACGCCTCCGTACTGTCATGCTGATGACCAAGAATACTCCTCCATATGGGGAGTAAACAGTGAAGCACAGCACGCTGACAGAGAAGGGTGGTGATTGAAGGGCTTGTTGTGCGGGGTGCAGGAGCGCACTCTGCACCCTCTTACACACAGTTTTTCAGCCTCAGCCTGGTAAAGTTTTTAAGGTACAGCGATGATATAGTGAGTGAGTTGTGAAGCACACTTCACCAGCGCCCATCTTCCTCCCTCAAATGGTAGCGCCCAGGGCATCCGCCCCTTACGCCCCAGCCTTGTACCGGCCCTGCCCGCAGGTCCCCCTCCTCAAGAAGCCACATGTACAGGTCCATCTGAAGTTTACCAATGAACATCTAAATGATTCAGAGAAGGACTGGGAGAAAGTGCTGTGGTCAGATGAGACCAAAATTGAGCTCTTTGGCATTAACTCAACTCACTGTGTTTGGAGGAAGAAAAATGCTGACTATGTCCCTAAGAACGCCATCCCTACAGTCAAGCACGGAGGTGAAAACATTATGGGGCTGTTTCTTCGCTAAAGGTACAGGCCCACTTTGCCGCATTGAGGGGCCAATGGATGGGGCTATGTATTATAAAAGTTTGGATGAGAACCTTCGTCCCTCAGCCAGAACACTGAAGATGGGTCATGGATGGGTCTTCCAGCATGACAATGACCCAAAACATGCCATCAAGGCAACAAAGGAGTGGGTCAAAAAGAAGCACAGAGTCATGGAGTGGCCTAGCCAGTCTCCAGACCTTAATCCTATATAAAAAATTACGGAGGGAGCTGAAACTTTGAGTTGTTAAGCAACAGCCAAGAAACCATAAGGATTTAGAGAAGATCTGTAAATAAGAATGGACCAAAATCCCTCCTGAGATGCGTGCAAACCCGGTAACCAACTACTAGAAACATCTTAGCTCTGTGCTTGCCAACAAGGGTTTCTCCACCAAGTACTAAGTCATATTTTGCTTGGGGGTCAAATACTTATTTTACTCACTGAACTACAATTCAATTTATAACATTTGTATCAAGTATTTTTTTCTGTATTTTTGGTTGATATGTCTATGATCTGTCTCTATCATTTAAAATACACCTATGATAAAAATTATAGACCCTTCATTTTTTTGTAAGTGGGCAAGCTTACAAAATCTGCAGGGGATCAAATAATTATTTTCCCCACTGTATATAGTAGTTCAATCATACTTCGTTACAAGCTGGCTCCACTGAATTTCTGGGTGCAGCAGCCATCCGCATTGAAGAGTTATGATCATATAATGCTCCCTCCTCACTCCATGCCTTGTGTTTAGTTTTTTTTAATCTAGAGATTACAAGGCAATCTGTGTTTGGAGGACAAGAAATCATGTGCATACCAACCTTCCTCCCTCATGCTCCAATCCCATAATCCCTCATATTCTGTGAAAAAAACACAAGGCTCTTTGTGAATGGACATGTAGTGAGGAAGGGGTGTGATGTGGCTGGAGCCCTTCAATGCCATTAGCTGCTGTTTTCATACCTACAGTACCCAGAAATCCAGGGGAGCCGGCTTGTAACTAGTAATGATTTATTACTATACAGCAGCACTGCATACTTACCCTTTTCCTACATAGCTGGAGCAGGATAATATCATTTTTTCCCCCAGAGTTGGGCTTAAAAAAAATGCCTGGAGTTGGACTTTAATAGATACCAGTACTCATGGGGGCAACTCAACAAGTGCTACATACCGAAATCACTGCCAGCCATTTGTCATGTGCAACCGGTATGACAGAGTAACAAGACTGACACTGTAGAGTCAACAGGGAGAAGCCACCATTTCTGTAAGCAATAGAGATGATTTCATGATTTCATCTCAGTGCCTGGCTGCATTATTATTGACTGAGCAGCAGTGGCCAGCTAGATGCCCTAGAGACCAAGCAAGAGAGCAATTAGTATCAGCTCTGAGGTTTTACTGCACACAACCAGCCCCTTCCCCCCTATTCTCATTCTTACATTCAATATAGGATTGACCAAGGCAAAGCACAAACATTAGAGGAAACAAGACCCAGCTGTAAGATCTGTATAAAATAATAAATATAATACTCCTGCATGGCTACTCATACAAATAAAAAAATAGAATTATTATTGTGCTAGCTGCTGCTGACCAGTGTTGCCAACCTCTCGCAGCATTTTTTACTGGCAAAACATGGGAAATTTACTGGCGGAGCACATTTTTTACTGGCAACCTGAAAAATGAACTCCTATTAAAAACGAAGACAATTGATATTTAATTAAGATAAAAAAATAAACATACTCATCGGTACGTCCTCATAATATAAATAATAAAATATGTCTAGAATGTCGACCCAGAACAAAGGAGATTACAAACACGAAACGGAACCAGTTAGGATATAACTTACATTCTTACTCTTATCCCCCCTTCCCCGACCAACACACGTCATTTTGGAGTCTCGACTATGATTAACGAGAGAACGAACCAGAGATCCCGTAGATCGACCGGTGACGACGAGTCAGTTATTATTACGTCGGTCCGTGACTCTACTTTAGTACTTTAGTAGAGATAACGAA
>BLSH010360001.1:98635-110986 GCA_018402905.1 Glandirana rugosa | reverse complement strand
GGCACCATAGCTTGTAGACTCTATAACTTTCACAAGGACCAAATAATATACACTTATTTGGGTTATTTTTACCAAAGATAGGTAGCAGTATAAATTTTGGCCAAAATTTACAAAGAAAAATTACTAATTTGCAAAATTTTATGACCGAAACAAAGAAAAAGGCATTTTTTCAAAAAAATTTCAATCTTTTTTTATTTATAGCACAAAAAATAAACCCCCTCCTAGTGATTAAATACCACCAAAAGAAAGCTCTATTTGTGTGAAAAAAAGGACGCAAATTTCATATGGGTACCGTGTTGCATGACTGAGTAATTGTCATTCAAAGTGTAATAGCGCTGAAAGCTGAAAAATGGCCTGGACAGGAAGGGGGTTTTCGTGCCAGGTACTGTTGTGGTTAAGGCACTGCTGGAGTAGATTTGGGAGGTATAGTAAATCAGGGCCAATGTGCACTTTCTAAACAGTCTAGAAAGTTGAAGACAGCACATATACATGTAAAACTTATGTAGGGAGATTTGTTTCATCTCTGTATATCATTTCAGGCTGTTCACTTCACTGGGTATATTTGAGGATTTACATCCACTTTAACCGGTTCCACACCGCCTACCGTCTATTTACGGCGGCAGTGTGAACGCTGGGCGTGAATCACCGTAAAAAAGCGGCGATCTGCGAGTGGCCGCTAGGGGAAGCGCGCCCACCGCACTCCTGAGGAGTGTGCCCGCGGCTTGGGCGGACCCGATGTCCGCCGGCGAGCCGCGATGAGCGGCCACAGCCAAAGAACGGGGAACCGCCGATGTATTAGTGGGGGCATGGGAAATCTACTGATCCCTGTCACTGGGATCAGTTAGATCTCCTATGCCCATGTTAGCCCAGCCCCCCCACAGTTAGAACACACCCAGGGAACACAGTTAACCCCTAGATCTCCCCCTGCAGGTTAACCCCTTCACTGCCAATAACATTTATACAGTAATCAGTGGACATTTAAATTTCTGATCGCTGTATAAATGTCATTGGTCCCAAAAGAGTGTCAAAAATGTCCGACATGTCCGCTGCAATATCGCAGTACCGCTAAAAATCGCAGATCACCGCCATTACTAGTAAAAAAAAAATAAAATAAAATAAAAACCCCAGAAATTAATTCTCATCCTCTGTAAACGCGGCCACTTTTGCGCAAACCAATCAATAAACGGCGATTGCGATTTTTTTTACCAAAAATATGAGGAAGAATATAAATCGGCCAAAACCGATGAAAAAAATGTGTTTTTATATTTTTTTTGGGGGATTGGTATTTTAGCAAAAAGTAAGAAATTAGTTTTTTTTTTTTTGCAAAATTGTCGCTCTTCTTTTGTTTATAGCGGTGATCAGAAATTACGCAGAGGTGATCAAATACCACCAAAAGAAAGCTCTATTTGTGGGGGAAAAAAAGACGCAAATTTTGTTTGGGTACAGCGTCGTATGACCACGCAATTGTCAGTTAAAGCGACGCAGTGCCGAATCACAAAAAGTGCTCTGGTCGTAACGTGGGAAATCCTTCCGGGGCTGAAGTGGTTAAGGTACAGCTATACAAAAACAACTGTTATAGCAAATGTTACACAGGTCATACACTGTAGAATTCCGAGCAAATTTTCTTTTCAAAATCAGAAATTTTGTGCATCTTGTGATCCGATTGTGCCACCATTGATTTTCAAAATTAAGCTGGGAATCTTCTTTTCATTCTGGAAATTTTCTTTTCTTTCTGGGAATTTTATTTTCTTGCACTCATGTGCCTTCCATTTTCTATTACATTTTTCGCACAATTCTCCCATCATTGATTAGAAAATGGTTAGTTTTTAAAAACATTTCCAACATGCCTGATTTCTCAAATTTGATTGCCGCACGAAAATCGGCTGTTTGCTGCAGCCCACCAATGTTGCGAAATGTGAAAGAAAATTCTTAGAAACGATTTTCAAAAGAAAATTCTTTTGAAATTCGACCCATGTATGGCCTGCCTTATAGTCACTATATAATAGCCACTATACAAATGCTACAGCTGCTAAGGCGCCTTTCACACTTGTGCGATGTGATTTTATTGCAATTTTTTACCGGGATTTTGCCGTGATCTTACTGCGATTTTGCCACGCTTTTACTGCGATTTTACTGCGATTTCGGATCAGTACGACTTTGGTCTGACTTTGTTGCAACTTTGGCACAGGTGCAATTTGCATGCGACTTTCAGCCCTGGTTCACATAGGAGCGGTGCGGGAACCAGCGCGATTATAAAGCCGGTTCCCGCATCGCTCCTCAATCACAGTCCGTTCACATTGCCTTCTGCGAACTGCTGGCGGTTGTCATTACGAACTGATTCTAGTGCGGGAAGAAAAAGTACATGTACCTTTTTTTTGTGCGACTCTAATGCGAGTTCAGCCATACATGTGTATGGCTGAACTCGCATTGCTCAGAGATCGCATGTGATCGGCACCCACACTGCGGGTGTGAATCAAATGCGATCTCTGAGTTCCCATCAGTCTGAACCCGGGCTGAGGCCACTTTCACACTTGTGCTACTTGATTTTACAATTTTTGCCGCAATTTGACACAATTTTACCGCAATTTCGGATCAGTACGACTTTGGTCCGACTTTGTTGCAATTTTTGCACAATGACAACCTATTACAAAGTCGTACAGAAATAGTACAGAAATCACATCTATATTATTCAGGTGCGATTTGCATGAGACTTTGAGGGTTTAACATTGAAGTCTATGGACCTCAAGTTGCATCAAAGTTGGCCCAAAGTAATTCAGGGACTAGGGATTGGCTGGCTGTTCAAGCCGAACGTAAATTCAACTTGAACAACTCCCGTTTACCTGTTCTGCAAACTTAGAACATTATGGGACATTCGTGGGAACTTCGAGCGCCCCATAATGCATTCCAATGGTGGGGGGAAAGCCGCCCACTGATTGGCCAAGGCATGTACATGATCTGCATGCTTTGGCCAATCACAGAGCGCTCTGCTGTGAGAGATATGATTGGCTATGCCTTTAGCCAATCACTGCTCAGCAGCCTCAATCCACACCCCACATTATATAAAGCTGCTCGCACAGCAGCTCTATGTAGTGTGTGAAACGGCGGTTAGAGAGAGAGACAGTGAGCATAGCTAGCGGCGTGCAGGCAGTTCAGTGTAGCTAGTGTAGTGACAGATTAGTAAGATCACTGATTGTTACTGTGAAACAAACACATGATAGATAGATAGATAGATAGATAGATAGATAGATAGATAGATAGATAGATAGATAGATAGATAGATAGATAGATAGATAGATAGATAAGGTGATCTACATACAGTCAGTGTAGAGTGAAATATATGCTAGATAGATAGGGTGATCTGTATACAGCCAGTAAGTACAGGCAGCTTAGTGTAGGGTGAAATATATATTAGATAGATAGGGCAATCTATATACAGTCAGTTAGTGCAGGCAGTGCAAGAATATATATATATATCTTCCTATTGTGTATATATATATAATGCAATGCCTTTAGTGTATACTATATACAGCCAATTCAGTGTATAGCATATAGCATCCGTTCAGGTAATGAAAGAATATATATATATATATATATATATATATATATATATATATATATATGTATATATATATATATACATACACAAAGTATCTCACAAAAGTGAGTGCACCTCTCACATTTTTGTAAATGTTTTATTATATTTTTTCACGTGCGAACACTGAAAAAATTACATTTTGCTACAATGTAAATTAGTGAATGTACAGCTTGTATAGCCGTGTACATTTGCTGTCCCCTTAAAATAACTCAACACACAGCCATTAATGTCTAAACCACAGGCAACAAAAGTGAGTACACCCCTAAGTGAAAATGTCCGAACTGGGCCAAAGCGTCAATATTGTGTGTGACCACCAGCACTGCCTTAACCCTCTTGGGCATGGAGTTCACCAGAGCTTCACAGGTTGCCACTGGAGTCCTCTTCCACTCCTCCATGATGACATCACAGACCTGGTGGATATTAGTGACCTTGCGCTCCTCCACCTTCCATTTGAGGATGCCACACATATGCTCAATAGGGTTGAGATCTGGAGACATGCTTGGCCTGTCCATCACCTTTACCCTCAGCTTCTTTACCAAGGCAGTGGTCAGCTTGGAGGTGTGTTTGCGGTCGTTATCATGTTGGAATACTGCCTTTCGGCTCAGTCTCTGAAAGGAGGGGATCATGCTCTGCTTCAGTATGTCACAGTACATGTTGGCATTCATGGTTACCTCAATGAACTGTAGCTCCCCAGTGCAAACAGCACTCATGCAGCCCCAGACCATGACACTCCCACCACCATGCTTGAGTGTAGGCAAGACACACTTATCTTTGTACTCCTCACCTGGTTCCGGCCACACACGCTTGACACCATCTGAACAAAATAAGTTTATGGTTCCAGTAATCCATGTCCTTAGTCCACTTGTCTTCAGCAAACTGTTTGCAGGCTTTCTTCTGCATCATCTTTAGAAGAGGCTTCCTTCTGGGACAACAGCCATGCAGACCAAATTTGATGCAGTGTGCAGCATATGGTCTGAGCACTGACAGGCTGACGCCCCATCCCTTCAACCTCTGCAGCAATGCTGGCAGCACTCATACGTCTATTTCCCAAAGACAACCTCTGGATATGATGCTGAGCATGTGCAATCAACTTCTTTGGTCGACCATGGTGAGGCCTGTTCTGAGTGGAGCCTGTTCTGCTAAACCACTGTATGGTATTGGCCACTGGGCTGCAGCTTAGTTTCAGGATCTTGGCAATCTTCTTATAGCCTAGGCCATCTTTATGTAGAAAGACAATTCTTTTTTTCAAATACTCAGAGAGTTCTTTGCCATGAGGTGCCATGTTGAACTTCCAGGGACCAGTATGAGAGAGTGAGAGCGACAACACCAAATTAACACACCTGCTCCCCATTCAAACCTGAGACCTTGTAACACTAATGGGTCACATGACTCCGGGGAGGGAAAATGGCTAATCGGGCCCAATTTGGACATTTGCTGATGGAGGATGTGCAGCAATTTGAAGGCTCTGATGTTGGTTCCCAGGTTGAGGAAGGGAGTAGCGTGAGCCTAAAGACAGGGGGTGCCGCAGAAGCACAAGAAACTAGCAGCCATGTTCCCCCAGCTGCAGTATACTGCCAAGTTTGCTCCAGTGACAAGGAGGAAGGGGATGATGAGGACACAGACTGTACTTGGTTGCCTGAGGGAAGAGAGGAGAAAAGTGAGGAGGAGGGGGTACAAATCTAACGAGGCAGGATGTCCTCCAGGGGCCAGCTTAAGGGCAGCCACCCAATTGCATCGTACCACAGAGCTCCACAGGTGCAGGGTGCTGCTGTGGGCTTTCAAAAAGTTCTTTGGTGTGGGCATTTGTCTGAAGTGGGTCAAGAGTGGCCAGAACTCCAGCCATAACTCCAGCTGCTTGGGCACTATTGTCTTGACAAGACATTTGATAACCAGCCATGCAGTCAACAGCACCTGAAAAATCCACACCAGAAAACAAGCCTTGCTCCTCCTCATCTGGGATCTCAACCCCTTGTATACCTCCAGTCCTCTCCAAAACCTGCATTGAGAGGAATGAAGGTCTAGCAATGCATGCCACAAATACTTGCAGCCAATCTACTATCAGTACACTACCAGGTAAATTCAGCAGGCATGTCACATACCTGGTGGATGAGTCTGACTTATGCAGTGGGTAACCTCCCTTACGACCCAGACTCCAGAACCCCTGGTAGAGTAGACAGGTGGCTCGGTAGTAGAGGATGGCACGAGGATCGGACTGGGTCACTGGTGTTGGTAGAAGTCCGTTGGTGCACTCGTGCACTTGAAGAATGGTCGTACAGGTTGGGTCATGAAACAGGCTGGCGGTGCGGGATAAAAGGAGCAGGCAGACGGGTGGTCGGGTTCAGGCGGGGTCATCAACAGGCGGGCCAGCAAAGTACAGAAGGACTAGGCAAGAGAGTGGTCGTAGGCAGTCCAGGGGTCGGTGCAGGCAGAAATCAGCAAGCCGGGTCACAGGAACAGAGAAACAGATACTGGTTGCTCAGGAGTACACACTACACATTGTAGATCAGACAGCACTTGCTGCAGGGTGTGCAGGGTTGAAATAGAGCCGCTTGGCACGCGCGCAAATGCGCATTAGTGGCTAAAAAGTCCCATTTTAGCAGGATTTCCTCTAACACAGCCTCCGGATGCCCAGCCGGGCCTTCAGTTCCGGGTGATTCCTCCAAAAGGACCTAACATGTTCCTTGGCATGGATGTGTTCTTCAGGCACCCAAGAGTTCACTTCTGGTCCGTACCCCTTCCACTTAATTAAGAACTGTGTCACACCCCTTCTCACTCTGCAATCGAGGATTGCCTCGATCTTTAACTCCTCTTCACCATCTATAATGACTGGCTCCGGAGGGGTCGTTCTCCTTCCTGGAATTGGTCCTGGGCTACCGGTTTTAACAGGGCCACATGAAATACAGGGTCTACCCGAAGAGAGGAGGGAAGGCTCAACTCACACGCCACCCTGTTGATTCTTCTCTTGACCGGGAAGGGGCCAATGAATTTAGGTCCCAGTTTCTTAGAGGGGTAGGTGAGCTTCAAGTTCTTGGTGGCCAGCCAAACTTGGTTGCCCGGTTGCAGATCCAGTTCCCCTCATCTTCCTCTGTCGGACGTTTGCTTGTTGTACTCCTGTGAAAGGGATAATGTCTCTCACAAGAGTTTGGTGTTTTCCACCAAGAAGGTGGCCATGTCTTGAGCAGCGGGTACTGCACTTTCAGGTACCAGGTCATTCAGAAAGGAGGGGTGGTAGCCGAGATTCGCCCAAAACAGTGACTGGTTTTTGGCTGAGTGGACAGCATTGTTGTAGGCAAACTCGGCTACCGGCAGCAGGGAGGCCCAGTCATCCTGAGAGAACTAAGAATAGCACCTGAGGTATTGCTCCAGTGTCTGATTCGTTCTCTCTGTCTGGCCATTGGTCTGAGGGTGATAAGCGGAGGAGAGTGCCAGTTCAATCCCCAGTAATGAGCAGAGAGCTTTCCAGACCCTAGAGGTGAACTGTACTGCCCGATCCGACACGATGTTAGACGGGATTCCGTGGAGGTGGATAATCTCCCTGATAAATGTTTCCGCTGTTTGGATGGCTGTATGTGTGCCCCTCATGGGAATGAAATGGGCCACCTTAGTTAGACAATCCACTACTACAAGGATGGTGGAGAATCCAGCTGATGGAGGTAACTCCACAATGAAGTCCATGGACACATGCGACCAGGGGCACTCAGAAACTGGCAATGGGTTTAGCAGCCCCCAGGCCTTGGTCCGGTCGACCTTGTTGCGGGCACAGGTGGGGCAGGCCTTAATGTATTCCCTGCAGTCCTTGTCCGCCCGAGGCCACCAGAAGGAGCGCGCCAGGAGCTCCGTAGTCTTGCACCCCCCCGAAATGGCCTGCCAGCTTATGGTCATGGCACAACTCCATGACTGACAGATGTTGTCAAAGATTCTTGTACCCAGCCACCACAGTTCGTCGTGTTGGGTCAGCCTGGGGTCATGAGGGCTGACAGACCCGGCAACAGACCACCTGATTTGGGAGAGGAGATCCTCTTGAGTTAGTAAGAAGCTCCAGGATGGGAGGATGGTATCTGGTGGAGTCGACTCCCCTGTCTTGTGGAACATCCTGGATAAGGCATCCGGTTTCATACAGGCCTGTATGTTATGTGGAGCTGAACCCGGGAAAAGAAGAGGGCCCAGCGAGCCTGGCGCGGCTTCAGTCTCTTAGCTGTCTGCAGATGTTCTAGGTTCTTCTGATCGGTGAACACCAGAACTTAATGTGCCGCTCCCTCCAGCAGATACCGCCATTCCTGCAGGGCGGAATTTATGGCAAGTATTTTTCTGTCTCCCACATCATAATTTCTTTCTGGGGGAGTTAATTCCTGTGAGAAGAAGGCAATGGGGTGAAGAGTGGCCTTAGGTCCTTGTCTCTGAGAGAGTACAGCTCCCACCGCCGTTTCGGATGCATCCACTTCCAGAGTGTACGGCAGAGTGGGGTCTGGATGCTTGAGAACTGATGCTGAGGTGAAAAGCCTCTTCAGCTGTTGAAAGGCCGATTGGGCTTCCGTGGTCCATAGGAAGCGTGTACTCTCCTTGGTGAGTTGAGTGATGGGGCAATAACGGAAGAGAACCGCTTAATAAATTTCCTATAAAAGTTGGCAAAGCCAACAAAGCGTTGCACCCCTTTCCTGTCAGTAGGGGATGGCCACTCCACAATAGCAGAGACCTTCTGGGGGTCCATAGTTCCCGGAGGTGGAGAGGATGAATCCCAGGAAAGAAATGCTAGAGCATTCAAAAGCGCACTTCTCAGCCTTAGCGTAAAGTCCATGCTGACGCAGACGGCTCAGTACGCTCTTGACGTGGCTGCGGTGCTCCTCCAGGGATGAGGAGAATATTAAGATGTCTTCCAGGTAGACCACTACGAATATGTCTAGGAAGTCCCGGAAAATGTCGTTGACCAGATGTTGGAATGTGGCCGGGGCGTTATACAGGCCAAAAGGCATGATTAGATATTCGTAGTGGCCAAATCGGGTACAGAAGGCCGTCTTCCACTCATCCCCCTCTCGGATGCAGAGGAGGTTGTAGGCCCCTCGGAGGTCTATCTTTAAAAACACCTTGGCCGAACCGAGTCTCTGGAATAGCTCAGGAACCAGGGGCATGGGATACCGTTTCTTAACCGTGATTTTATTGAGGTCCGGGTAGTCGATACATGGTCGAAGAGACTTGTCCTTCTTCTCGACAAAGAATATCCCGGCGGGAGACGTAGAAGGCCGGATAAACCCCTTTTGCAGATTATCATCCAAATATGCCTTGAGGGCCGAAAGTTCCAGCTCAGACAGTGGTTATATCCTGCCGAAAGGTACCTCTGCCCCTGGAAGTAACTCTATCGGGCAGTCGTATGCTCGGTGGGGAGGCAACTCATCTGCCTCCTTCTTACTAAAAACATTCAGGAACTCGTGGTAAACTTAAGGGACGGCCAGGCGAGTTGCTGTATCAACGTCCGGGTCTGGGCTGGACGTGGTGAGGGCCAGATCCACAGGTTGAGGGAAATAATGGTGCAGGCAATAGGAGTAAGTGAACAGCACATTGCCAGTGACCCAGTTGATCTGTGGGCAGTGTGCCCGAAGCCAAGGGATCCCCAGTATGACAGGGGAAAGCGGAGACGTGATAGCGTCCAGGCGTATGAACTTCACATGGCTATCTGTAGTGCGGGCTAAAATGGGAACAGTCTCGTGGGTCACCACACCCGAGCTAATGGGGGACCCGTCAACCAGGTGGACAGTCATTTTATGGGCCTTGGTCTGGAGAGGAACCTGTGTTGGGCTGCAAAGGTCAGATCCATGAAACAACCACAGGCCCCTGAGTCAATAATTGCCCGGACTGGGACATCTCCTCCAGGCAGCTGTAAGATGACGGTGAGCGCCAAGTGGGCCGTAGGACTGGACAGGGACAGGACCTCTCCCTTGACAGGGAA
This sequence comes from Glandirana rugosa, assembly GCA_018402905.1. Taxonomy (NCBI): domain Eukaryota; kingdom Metazoa; phylum Chordata; class Amphibia; order Anura; family Ranidae; genus Glandirana; species Glandirana rugosa. Next base: position 101,450 of record BLSH010360001.1, on the reverse strand, counting down.
GTCACTCCTAGGCCGCTTGGCATGGCAGGTTCACATCCTGTGCCCAGCAGCACCACAATAGAGGCACAGGTCATGCGACTTAGTCTTTCCACTGAGGTGAGGCTTGGGCGCCGGTGGGTAGCCCACCTTTCTGCGTTGCGCTCCCATAGTCGACGGTCAATCTGAATGACCCGATTCATCAGCGCATTCAAGGTCGGGGGGACCCCTACGCGGGCAAGCTTGTCCTTGAGGGACTCGGGCAGGCCCAACCGGAACTGGAAACTGAGGGCTGCGGGGTCCCAGGTGGTGTTGGTGCTCCAGCTTGAGCTCATGGAGCGTTGCTTTGGCTGTGGCAGTCTGGTGCAGGTCATCATATAGACGTACCATGGACTGGAAGAAGCCTGCTTTGGTGGTGGTATCCGGGAACTTCCCTTCAAGTAGTCGGTGAGCCCAGGCCTGGGGCCCGTCCTGAAGGAGTGAGATGGCCAGTCCCACCTTGGTGGCTTCGCGGGAGAAGGTGCTGGGTTGGAGGGCGAAATACAATTTGCATGCGCTCCGGAACGCCCAGAATTTCTTGCGGTCCCCTGCGAACCGAAGGCTACATCAGGTTCTGTAGGCAGAGTGACGAGAATGTGACCAGGAAAAAAATTTCAGTCCTCAGCGCCCAGGCCAGATAGGTTCAAGCAACCATCATCGGCGTCTGCATTATATGGTGCAGGAATATATAGGGGCAAGAGCAGACTTGGATACCTTTCCAACTGAGCATCCACTGAGTTACTGTCTCTTGAGGATGTACCACTGGTCGGAACTTGCTGAATATGCAGTTGAGTAACTGGTCTGTCCTGCATCCAGCGTACTTTCTGAATGGACATTCAGTGCTGCTGGAGGGTTTGTTACTGAGCAAAGAGGGCGCCTGTCCACAGACTCGGTTGATAGGCTTACTTTTATCAAAATGAATCAGTCCTGGATCAGCAGCTATCAAGCCCCTGATGCTGATGTAACTGATTAAATTTGCTAGGGATCTGGGATCCCTTTAAGACTGCCATTCCTCCTGTCCGTAATCCAGAATGATATTTTATATTTAGGGCACCACCAACACCCAAGGCCCAATTTTTCAACACCTGGTTTACAGGGACGTGCCATAACAATTTTTAAACTAATTTACAACAGCAGGGCCCGCTCCTGCACCCAACAAGAGTAACTGCAAGGGGTTATAGTGTTCTGGCACCGCCAACACCCAAGGCACATTTTTCAGCACCTGTTTGACTGGGGCATGTCATCACAATTTTTTAAACTAATTTACAACAGCAGGGTCCGCTCCTGCACCATGGGTACAAGGTGCTTTGGGGGAGACCTCAAGGGCATGTGGCCTGGTATGGTTCAGAGGGAGGGGCTCGCTCGTCCCCACCCCTCCTGCCATGCCAGGGCTGCGTGCTCGGATAAGAGTCTGGTTTGGATTTTGGGGGGACCCCACACCATTTTTTAAAAAAAATTGGCAAGGGGTTCCCCTTAAAATCCATACCAGACCTGAAGGGCCTGGTATGGATTTTGGGGGTCCCTATGCAATTATTATTTTAATTTTGGGCTGGGCTCCCCTTAAAATCCATACCAGACCCGAAGGGTTACAGACTTTGTGGGGGAACCTACGCAATTTTTAAAAGAAATTTCGGAGCAGGCTTCCTCCTTAAATCCATACCAGACCTGAAGGGCCTGGTATGGGGGGAGGTACGCAATACTTTTTCAGTGATTTTTTTTCAGTGATTTTATATATATTGCCGGGAACCGGCAATACATTACAGCCGCGATAATAAATGACAATTTTTCCTTTGGAAATGTAATTTTGCTCTGGCTATGTTCTAAACATCACAGAGGTGCACCCTTTTACTGGCAGACTAAGGGGACTCCCCAGGCACAATATTTAAAGATCTATTTCAATTTTATTGTTTCACTTTAAGCATTATTAAAATCACTGCTGCTAAAAAAAGGATTGATTTAAAAACTTTTTTTGCATTGATACATGTACCTTAGAGCAGGACCTGGGTCCACATACACTTTTTATGGCAATAACTTGCATATAAGCCTTTAAAATTAGCACTTTTGATTTTTCATGTTCGAGTCCCATTGGTTTTAACGTCGTTCGCGTGTTCGCACAAATTTTTTGCCTGTTCGTAAGTTCTGGTGTGAGCCGAACCAGGGGGTGTTCGGCCCATCTCTAGCAGGGATTACTTTGAAGGTGGCACAACTTAAAGTCGTACAGATATGAACGGTACTCATTGGAAATAATGGGGAACGACTTGTCATGCGACTTTGCAGGACAAGTTGCATAAGAGTGAAAGGGGCCTAAGGGATAATTTAACCACTTGACAACTGGGCACTTAAACCCCCTTAACAACCAGACCAATTTTCAGCTTTCAGCGCTCTCACACTTTGAATGACAATTACTCAGTCATGCAACATTGTACCCATATGAAATTTGCGTCCTTTTTTTCACACAAATAGAGCTTTCTTTTGGTGGTATTTAATCATCTCTGGGTTTTTTATTTTTTGCGCTATAATTAAAAAAAGACCGAAAATTTTGTAAAAAAATGAATTTTTCTTCGTTTCTGTTATAAAATTTTGAAAATTAGTAATTTTTCTTCATAAATTTTGGCCAAAATTTATACTGCTACCTATCTTTGGTAAAAAACAAAACAAATTAGTGTATATTATTTGGTCTTTGTGAAAGTTATAGAGTCTACAAGCTATGGTGCCAATCACTGAAAATTGATCACACCTGATTTACTGACGGCCTATCTCATTTCCCGAGACCCTAACAAGCCAGGAAAGTACAAATAAC
>BLSH010360001.1:61539-79640 GCA_018402905.1 Glandirana rugosa | reverse complement strand
TCAAATTCTTGTGAAATTAAGTAAAAAAATTTAGAATTAAAAGTCTCATTTATTTTATTACTTTAGGTACTTTCAAGAACAAGTCGATGAAGAAGAAGGATCTGTCGTTCGTTAACTCGACGTTCAAACTTTTACTGAACGATTCGATAACGATCTGAACGGTCCGAAGTGTGCAAACAACGTGTTAAGGTCGTTCAGGCGTAACGTACTGAGGTCTACTTGCAATAAACGTTTGTAAGACGTCCAGACGACGTTCAAGACCAAGTCAATACAACATGTTGTCAGTAATCTGTACACATCACAACTCGCTTGGGCCTGACATTGCAAGCCCAGGCATGGCTTGAAATCCCACAGGCACCGACCCGAACGATTTTTGAAATGTCCGGGTCCGGGTCCGTGCCACGGACACCCTAAAGTTCGGTACGGACCCGAACGTTACAGTCCGGGTTCGCTCAACACTACACATGTCTAATGACTGTTGTACAACATAACTGAACCAGAACTTGCAGCAGACCTGCAGAATGTTTGCAAATAACGTTCATCTGGAGTCATGCAATGCGGACTTGCTGGAATTGTGCAACAAACGTGTGAAGCCTGGCAAGTCTAGCAATAGCTTAGCAAGTCATTTTCAAACTTGCAGCTCAATTGCTTGCTGTCTAGGAAGAAGAAGTAGCTGAACAAGAACTTTCATGGATTTCATTATTTTATTTACTCTGAAAATTAAGATTTAAAAAAATGAATTAAAGTGTTCTTAAACTCACAGTAAAATCAGTATGCGTATATGCAGTAAAGCATGTTATACTCACTGTGGAACCTAAAGGGTTAAGGCTACTTTCACACTGGAATGTTTTTCAGGAGCTGCAAAGGCATTATTTTTAGCACCTCAGCGCCTGAAAACCCCCCCCCCCCCATTCTCCCCAGTGTGAAAGCCTGAGTGCTTTCACACTGGGGTGGTGCGCTTGCAGGACAGTAACAAAAGTCCTGCAAGCTGCATCTTTGGGGCTCCTACACCGCCCCCACCATTGAAAGCAATGGACGGCGCTCCCAAAGTGTCTGTACACTGCCTCAGAAGCCCCGAGAGGCGGCGCTTTTAACCCCTTGTTAACCCCTTTTTGGGGTTAAAAGTGCCCCACTCCCGCCTGCATAGCGGGCCGTAGCGCCGCTATAATAGTGGTAAATTTGCAGCAAATTAGCGGCTATTTACCACTGGCGCCCCATCCCGCCCCAGTGTGAAAGTAGCCTTATCCTCTGCATTGTTTAAAAAGGCTGTTTGATTCTGTCTCCTCTGAGCCTCCCCTTCTTTCAGAGTCCCCTATCCCTCTCTGGATAGTATAGAGGCTAAGGGACAAGCTGTACATGCTCAGTTTGGTGTGTATTGCTAGAGAGTTATTTTTCCTGGGAGAGTGCATGTGATCTGCACAGGGCCAATCAGCACTGTCCAGGCAAAGGGTCAGGGGTCCTGCAGCTGCATAGGACAATCATGGGAGAATGTAGACTCCTCCTACAAGCTTTAACCAGGCACTGATAGAAGTCACAAAACTGTTCTAACTGCTAAATACTACAGTATTTAGCAGTTTATGTTTACTAAAATCATTGCTTTTCATGTTCTATGTATAGTGAAGTCCTGGGTTTAGTAACACTTTAAATTAAATTAAATCTACAGCTTAAAAACAACTCTTGAAATGACATTTTATTTACTAAATGTATCCATATGTATGTTTAAGCCCCTATGGAATTTTTTATAAAGCAGGATGAAAAAATGTGAACAGTAGCATCATGACCAGTGGAAGTTCTGTATGCAATTAAATCAACACAGATCTTGTGCTGTGGGAGAGCTTGCTGCTGGCACTGATCCAGACTGCTACTGAAGTTTTAGTCCAGCTGGTGAGCAAGACAAGTCTTCAGGGTTGTCCATAGTCACAGATACCACTTGCTCTATCTGTGCATCTAGCATTTGTCCTTCTGCCCATCAGATAGTAGATTTAGTGCCTTCAGAGATTCTGCAGCTGACCTAGTCTGATCTTAAAAATGAACCCTGTCTCTCAACATGTCTAAAACTGGTAAAACAACTATCATTTGTATTTCAGCAAAAAAAAGACACAATAAGTAAGAGGAAAAGTATTGCGCTTAGGATTCAAGTGGAAACTCAGCGGCTGCCCTCCAGTAACTCCCTCCCTAAGTTAATGGTGTCTTAATTGAAGTTTTAATGGAGTATACATTTGCACTAATTATGCATTTTTATGATTTTATCATGATTATTTGAATTATTGAATACCACAGGAAGGTAACCCAGCACATGTGCACTATAAGATTTATTGTTTTTATACTAATACACTAATATTTGTCACAGATTTTATAGACTGCTAGCACATACTAGCACATCATACTAGCACACTGTTCATTTTGGTTTGTTTTTTAATTTTAATTTTCACACTCAGACAGCGGCATATCCAATTTTTTAGATTAAAAAAAAGACACAGTTTAAGTAACTTTGTGTTAGAATTATAAAATAATTGTGTGTAGGAGCAATAAAAAAAATATTACGAGGGTCAATTAAGGTTAAAAGTTTATTTCCTGCTGTATTTCCCCTTCTTCATTGACAAACTTCATCCACAAGTTAGTCCCTAGTGTATGAACTATGCTGTCAGTAGTCATGTGCACGGCATAAAAATTTGTTAGTTTTCATTCCGTTCGTTTTTTTTTTTTTTTTCGTTAATTCGAAAAAATTCAGTAATTGTAAATTTGAAATTCGGAAATTCGAGAATTCGGTAATTCGAAATTCAAAAATGCCAATATTGGATATTCGGAAATTTGAAAGTAAGAAATCTGAAAATTCGAAAAGTCAGAGATTCAGAAATTCGAAAATTTGGTAATTTGGTAATTCGAAGATTAAGTAATTTGAAAATCTGACAATTCGATAATAAGAAAATAAATCTGAAAATTTGAAATAATAACTAATTAATAACTATTAAATTATAGGTATTGGAATTTCCTTTCAAATTTGATTGTTACTGAACAGAAATACGAAATTTATCACTAAGCCAAATTTTAAAGGAAATTCCAATACCTATAATTTTATTTATTTATTTCAGGTACTTATATAGCGCTGTCAATTTATGCAGCACTTTACATATATATTGTACATTCCCATCAGTCCCTACCCTCAAGGAGCTTACAATCTAAGGTCCCTAACTCACATTCATACTTATACTAGGGCCAATTTAGACAGGATCTAAATTTACCTACCAGCATGTCTTTGCAGTGTGGGAGGAAACCGGAGGACCTGGAGGAAACCCAAGCAGGCAAAGAGAGAACATGCAAACTCCAGGCAGGTAGTGTCTTGGTTGGGATTCTAATCAGTGACCCTTTTGCTGCCAGGCGAAAGTGCTATCAACTACACCACTGTGCCACCCATATTTTAATAGTTAGTATAATAGTTATCATTAGTTAGTTATTATTTTATATTTTCAAATCATCGGGTTTTCAAATTTCCGAATTTCCAAATTCCTGAATTTCGGATCTTCCAATTTTCAAATTACTGAATTTCCAAATTTAAGAATTTTGGATTTTCAGCTTTTCCAATTTACAAATTTCTGAATTTCAGATTTTCGGCTTTTCCAATTTTCAAATTACCGAATTTTTGAATTCAAAATAATGAAAATTCGAAAGAATTCGAAAATTCAAATTTCGGAAATTCAGATTTGTCCGAATCAATGAATTTTGAAACATTTGTTAAAAAAAGGAATTTGGGACGAAATTAATTGCTCATGTCTAGCTGTCACCCCTTCTATCAGCTGGCCTTGATTTAGGCAAAGTTTATGTTAAGATCAATGATCACCACTGATGCTTCCAGGTGTAAAAGAGAGAGGTTGCTATGGAACCCATTCAATTTTTGCCATGACCTGAAGTTACTCACTTGGTCACAAATGAAATACAAACGGTTCAGAATTATTTTAGTGGGTTCTACATTAATTCTACATGTTAATGCAATCTAAAACTCTTCCATGTCTATCTTTTTTCTCTAGAATTATGTCTGTTCAGCAAGAGGATCTGCAACATCATAGGAATTATACACCAATGTGATCATCTTTAGAGTTGAGCGAACCCGAACTGTAAAGTACTGAACTTTGGGGTGTCCGTGACCCGGAACCGAACCCGGACATTTGAAAAAAAAGTTCGGATTCGGGTTCTGGGTTCGGGTATTTGATCACGCATGTTGAATAGCTGCAGGGCAGCCAATCAACAAGCATTTCACTGGTTTGCCCTTAGAAGCCATCTCAGCCATGCCTACTAATGGCATGGCTGTGATTGGCCAATGCATCATGTGACCCAGCCTCTTTATAAGCTGGAGTCACTTAGTGCTGCATGTCACATGCTCTCTGACTAGTGTAGGGAGAGGATGCTGCCAGCGCTGTGAGGGACAGATTGCAGATATAATAACATCTCATCGATCTGATTGTGGACTAGGTAGAGATTACAACTACTATTGCTTTGAGGGACAGATTGCAGATCTCATCCTGCATTACCGAACGATCTGATTGTGTTACCGAGCGACGAACTGATTGTGGACTAGGTAGAGATTACTACTACTTCTGCTTTGAAGGACAGATTACAGATCTCATCCTGCATTACAGAATGATCTGATTGTGGACTAGGTAGAGATTACTACTACTGCTTTTAGGGACAGATTGCAGATCAAATAACATCTCATCCTGCATTACAGAACGATCTGACTGGACTAGGTAGAGTCTACTGCTTAGAGGGACAGATTATTGTTCTAAAATCATCTTCTAGTTCTATAGGGTCAGGTTCCTGCTGTTGCTGTAAGGGACAGATTATTGTTCTAAAATCATTGCCTACTCCTATATGGTCAGGTTCCTGCTGTTGCTGTAAGAGACAGATTATTGTTCTAAAATCATCGCCTACTACTATAGGGTCAGGTTCCTGCTGTTGCTGTAAGGGACAGATTATTGTTCTAAAATCATCGCCTACTCCTATAGGGTCCGGTTCCTGCTGTTGCTGTAAGGGACAGATTATTGTTCCAAAATCATCGCCTACTCCTATAGGGTCAGGTTCCTGCTGTTGCTGTAAGGGACAGATTATTGTTCCATAATCATCTCCTAGTTCTAAAGGGAGAGGTTCCTGCTGGTCCTGTAAGGGACAGATTATTTTTCTAAAATCATCGCCTACTCCTATAGGGTCAGGTTCCTGCTCTTGCTGTAAGGGACAGATTATTGTTCTATAATCATCTCCTAGTTCTAAAGGGAGAGGTTCCTGCTGGTCCTGTAAGGGAAAGATTTTTTTTCTACAATCATTGCCTACTCCTATCGGGTCAGGTTCCTGCTGTTGCTGTAAAGGACAGATTATTGTTCTATAATCATCTCCTAGTTCTAATGGGAGAGGTTCCTGCTGGTCCTGTAAGGGACAGATTATTTTTCTAAAATCATCACCTACTCCTATAGGGTCAGGTTCCTGCTGTTGCTGTAAGGGACAGATTATTGTTCTATAATCATCTCCTAGTTCTAAAGGGAGAGGTTCCTGCTGGTCCTGTAAGGGAAAGATTATTTTTCTACAATCATTGCCTACTCCTATAGGGTCAGGTTCCTGCTGTTGCTGTAAGGGACAGAATATTGTTCTATAATCATCTCCTAGTTCTAAAGGGAGAGGTTCCTGCTGGTCCTGTAAGGGACAGATTATTTTTCTAAAATCATCGCCTACTCCTATAGGGTCAGGTTCCTGCTGTTGCTGTAAGGGACAGATTATTGTTCTAAAATCATCGCCTACTTCTATAGGGTCTGGTTCCTGCTGTTGCTGTAAGGGACAGATTATTGTTCCAAAATCATCGCCTACTCTTATAGGGTCAGGTTCCTGCTGTTGCTGTAAGGGACAGATTATTGTTCTATAATCATCTCGTAGTTCTAAAGGGAGAGGTTCCTGCTGGTCCTGTAAGGGACAGATTATTTTTCTACAATCATTGCCTACTCCTATAGGGTCAGGTTCCTGCTGTTGCTGTAAGGGCCAGAATATTGTTCTATAATCATCTCCTAGTTCTAAAGCGAGAGGTTCCTGCTGGTCCTGTAAGGGAAAGATTATTTTTCTACAATCATTGCCTACTCCTATAGGGTCAGGTTCCTGTTGTTGCTGTAAGGGATAGAATATTGTTCTATAATCATCTCCTAGTTGTAAAGGGAGAGGTTCCTGCTGGTCCTGTAAGGGACAGATTATTTTTCTAAAATCATCGCCTACTCCTATAGGGTCAGGTTCCTGCTGTTGCTGTAAGGGACAGATTATTGTTCTAAAATCATCGCCTACTCCTATAGGGTCCGGTTCCTGCTGTTGCTGTAAGGGAAAGATTATTGTTCCAAAATCATCGCCTACTCCTATAGGGTCAGGTTCCTGTTGTTGCTGTAAGGGACAGATTATTGTTCTATAATCATCTCCTAGTTCTAAAGGGAGAGGTTCCTACTGGTCCTGTAAGGGAAAGATTATTTTTCTACAATCATTGCCTACTCCTATAGGGTCAGGTTCCTGCTGTTGCTGTAAGGGACAGAATATTGTTCTATAATCATCTCCTAGTTCTAATAGACAATTAGACCGGCCTCACACAGCCATTGGTATACTTGTTTTTTGAATATGCCTCAATATTTTGGGGGCTACCACAATTAGAAAAAAAAAACAAACAACAAAAAGTGTTGGCTACCTTCTCCTCCTCCTCCACCACCGCCACTTCCACCTACACTGCCACGGTCATGGCCTAGTCAACCTTACATAGTTACATAGTTACATAGTTACATAGTTTGTCAGGTTGAAAAAAGACACAAGTCCATCCAGTTCAACCAAAAAAAAAAAAAAAAAAATGTATATACATATATACACATATACACATATACACATACAACCAAATAATCCCATATACAATCCTTCACCCACAGTTGATCCAGAGGAAGGCAAAAAACCCCAGCAAAGCATGGATCCAATTTGCTATAACGGGGGAAAAAATTCCTTCCTGATTCCCCGAGAGGCTCCTACTCCACATCCACCCCCCCTTCCCATTTTAATTTTTTTATTTGATTTTAAGTTATTATTTTCCCTATCCCCATTTTTTTGTAGGGCACTTGTCCTACTCTTACCCCCATTTTACTTCCTTTTGCAGCCCTCTAGCACTTGCCAGGACTTTTTTACAGCCATTTTTGTGCCAAAAAGTTTGGGTCTCCATTGACTCCAATGGGGTTCGAGGTCCGGGTTAAAGTTCGGGTCAAGTTCGGTACCGAACCCAAACTTTTTTGCGAATCTCGGCCGGACACGCCAAACCCGAACATCCAGGTGTTCGCTCAACTCTAATCATCTTGCATATGATTTTTTTTTTGCCTTTGAAGCTGTTACATTGATTTTCATGATTTAATAAAATACATAATTGCTGGTCTCCAGTAAATACCGTACTAGTAAACTATTATAATAACTAAGAAAAATGCAATTTAAAATATTTTTATATCGAACAAGATGTCCCACCTTATTCCCACTTTTAGCATCCATTATCAACAAGCCTTCTTTAAATACATTTTAGTTATTATAGCGATGTCTGATAAATAGGGTTTTAGTAATTTTTAATGTTTTCCTAAAACCCACTTAATTTTGGCAGCGCTTCAGATAAATATTAGCCTAGCAATTTAAAATTAAGTTTATGTTAAGTGAAGTCAAGCAAAAAATATTTAATATAAACTGCAAAACGAAAGATTTTTATTTTTTTGTTTTGCACTTTATAATGTCCAGCACTGTACTTATTGTTTATCATTGTTGAATGGCACATTTGCACAGAGATAAGTGTATATATACGTATTTATATATATTTTTCACAGGTTATGAAGTATATGCTCAAAGAATATTGACATTCAATATTTCTTTTCAAACGTCCCACAAATAAGTTCATTTCATATTTTGTACTGTTTAATATGTGGTAGCGCAGTTTAGATTTTATTTTTGATAAAAAATTTTTCACTTTTTTATTTATATTCTAGTAACTTACTCCCAATGAAGGTAAAGAAATTATCTTTAACCTTGCAATATTTTGCCTTCCTAGTATGAACCTTGAGTGAAACATTTTCTAAATAAAAGCAAAGGGTGTTTTATTCAATATAAAATATGTTCTTGTGATGCTGTTGGTAAAAAAAATAAAAAAAATGAAAAGAAAATTGATCTTTTAGAAAGGAAGTATCAATCATTATTATTTACACTGCGATATGGATCTGTTCTCCAGCATTGGTAATGTAAATCACACAGACATCATTTTTGGAATGTCCCAAAGAGTCCTTTACTCCCACATTAGAATAGAAAATGTCCTTCTAAATGCACCTTAAATATGTAAAGCTACTATATCTCAGCTCTAAATAAGCCAGATCTGAAATACATACCAAATAAGGCAGATGAAGAACAGGTCAGACGAGACTATCGGGCACAGAAATCAATCCTAAACAGCTATTTATATTAATGCAAAAAAGGTACACAGTTCTGTGGCATGATATATGCAGCGCTGGGTGATAGCTGAGTCCCACCAGTGAGAATAAGAGCCTGCAGTTCTTGATAGGCAAAATCACACATGTGAGATAAAAAGCTGCGGATATAATGTATGTCCCCTGCATGTATTCTCTACTGGATTTCCTTTAGATTTTTAGATGACAACCAGAAAACACTTATTTAAGGTTAGGTATTGCACTCGGGGCTTGTAGTAATGATTTCTTTACAAGCCAAAGATTGTGTCTGTAAATGAACAGCAATGTATGCTCTTTTCTGTTTCAGAGGCACACAGCCATTATTTCCTTTTATGTTCAGGTGCCCTTGTCTGCCTTCATGCTTTCAGTGATGTGACTTTAGAAATGCACATGTACACTGACTTGAAGTCTGGAGATGGTGACAATAGACAATTTATTTAATTACCCCAAAGTTATTTAATAATATAGAACTGTCAAAACAAACTAAAACATAGCTACACATAACATTGTGATATTCTTGCAGCTTATTACAGCTTGTAATATAAATGATATACATGTGTAAATGTAAACTCCTGCTTATTAATATTATATAAAAAAATTATTGTGTTTGGCTATCTCTCTCCCTCTATTAAGCTCCTCATCAATGCGGTTCTTTGTCAAACCCCTGTTGAAAAAAAAAGTGAACCATGAAATCACAGGACACAAAAAGGTGCACAGAGGGTACAGTATGGCCAATCCTCTGAAGAGAAAGGGCCTCTAACCCTGAATATCCCAGGGCACAAGGCTCTTGAGAGAGGCAAGGTATGTTATGGTCTACCTAGGCTGAAGCCAGGTGGACCCCACTCCTTAAGAAGCAGCAGAAGATGGTCTACCAATACTCGGTGAAGGACTCTCCCAAACAGAAACCCCTCCATATAGGGAGAGGCAAAAGACCCAAAAGACCACAAAACCTCTCCCCGACATTAGGACAGGCCTTCCGATGTCCTGCACCCTTAGTCTCTGTGCAAAAACACACAATAAACACGTGAAAAAACACATGGCACACAACAACAAAAAAAAGTTTAGTTTTGGCCACTAAAAAATTGCTCTGTCTTGCCAAAAGTCCAGTCCAAAGGCATGGTGCAAAAAAAGCAAAAGGTAATGTGACTTTGTACCAGTGAAATACTTTGGTGTGGTGCACCCCAAAAGCATTTTTCCAGCACCCTGGGACTCCAACCTCCCAGGGAGCACATCACAGATAGCTTCTTGCGTTTTCCAGTACCAGGCCAGAAAAATGCAGCCCCATTCAAACCAGAAAGGCATTAGAACTTAGGGAGAGCCCTGCCTCTAGTTGAATATATTAAATATTGTTAGGAGCACATTTTTCATATCAACATTCAGCCAGGGTAGTGGTATACCTTTAGTATTTAACCCAGTGTAGAGCATTTTTCGAAAAAGTAAGGAATAGTGTAACCATACACTGTGGTTCAGTGGGAAAAAAGAATTAATCTTACGTTTGGTTGTCAGTAATAGGAATACCCTCTTCACATTTGTGATCAATGAAAATCACGACACAGTTGATGCATGTTAATGATCATTCAGGAGAATGCTTTTTGTTATGGTGGTCAATGGGTGGGAAAAGGTTGTTCCTTACAGACAACTAGAAAGTTTAGTAGTGCCAATTGTTATTGAGATGGGAGGAGATGATTCACTGATTCTGATCTGCTGTAACATTGGGACTAATAAAAAAAGCTAAAACATACAACACTGGATGAGAGATGAACAGGCCCAAACATTCTGCATGCAGAAAATGCACCGCTTATTGATTACACCCAGAGTAGCCCACTTTTCTGTCTTTGGTACTCCATTGCAACCAAGCATGAGGTGGTCAAAACTGCCAAAATATAGCCACCTATTTTTGTAACTATGACAAAAGTGTTTAACATATTATGATTCAGAATCCATATTATTTTATTACCATTACAGTTTATGTTCCATAAGGCTACATTCACATGGCTACACATAAACAGCAAGGAGCAGCCAGCAGCAAGAATCAGTAAGGCTGGTACATTATACAATTTTCTTCTATAGATTTCCTTTAGATTTACCAAAACCATATATTATGAGGTCAAATCTAAGGCCTCTTTCACGCGGACCTGAATGGACACTCCATGCAGCCCTATGGAGCGACGGATGTCAGCAGAGACATGTCCACTGACACCGCTGCTCTCTGATCCACTCCTCTCCTATAAAGTTTGACGGAGGAAAACCATATTTTTCCATCCATCTGCGGATCGGATGACAACGGACAGACATTTGCCATAGAGGAGAGCAGAGCTCTGACAGATCCGTCTCCGTACAGTGAGCGGAGAAGGATCTGTCATCCGTTGGGGGATCGATCCCCACTGAGCCAAAATGAGCCTGCTAACAGAGATGGCCATGTGAAAGAGGTCTAAACACTTTAAATTTCTGTGCAATCAGGCAGGCCTTTGTACCACATAGTTGAAGGTAAATCTAAAGGAAATCGAATAAGAAAATTGTATAATGTATGGCTAGCTTGAATCCTTGCTGGTTGTTTGAAACTCTGTCTGTACACAGTGTGTGTGAACAGCAGCAGCTGTCAGATTTGTACTATGTACAAATCAATAGTCAGTGCCACTGCTGTTGTCATGTAATTATTAGTTAAATGCGAATAGAGCCTGTAACTGACCTTGGATGCAGATAGAGTGCACCCAGGGTCAGTGTATCTGCATTCTAATTTGTGTGTGAGTTCTAGCTACATACAAACTGACCAATATGATTCAGCCAGTTTGTATGCAGCATACCCATAGCTCATCCAGAGGCATCATTTAGCTACCTTTGAATCCAGCAAACTATGCACCCCTGGCCACTCATATCTCTATCTATTGGACAAATATAGTTAATGATTTGGAAAAAAAGTTTGCAAATATTTCTGTAAGGCCCCATTTACACGGACGTTCCCTTTCAGGCCTGCCTGTCCGTTTTTTCAGGCGGACCTGAGTGGAGCCTCCATGCACCCCAATGGAGCGACGGTTGTCAGTAGAGACATGTCCGCTGACACTCGTCCTCTCTGATCCGCTCCAGACCCATAAAGTCTGGTGGATGGAAAACCCATTTTTCCATCCGTCTGTGGATCGAATCGGATGGCAACGGACAGAGGATCCATTGTCATCCGATTTGTCATAGAGGAGAGTGGGGGCTCTGATGAATCCATCTCTGCACAGAGAGCGGAGACGTATTCATCATCCGTCAGCTCAGCAGGGATCAGCGGAGCAATCCCCGCTGAGCTAAACGGAGCCCACTAACGGAATGGCTGTGGAAACCGGCCTAAAAGTAAATCGTTTTTTTCTGTCAACAACCCACAACAATGTGATATCCAAATCTAAGGTATGCCCCATTACCATTAAAATGATCCTCTTATTTTCAAAAATATATATTCTATACAGGTAGTCCCTGGGTTACGAATGAGTTAGGGACTGCAGGTTCGTTCTTAAATCAAATTTGTTTGAAAGTCAGATCTGTACATTTTTAAGTGTAACTTCAACCTGTGCAGTGGAGGATGTTTCGGGCGCTGCTATGTGTGCAGTTGTGTTATTTGGGGCTCTTATGGCTATGCTGTACAGCACTGTGGGATGTGTCTGGCACTGCAAGATGGCTGCTAGGCCGTATCCGGACCAGTGTGGAGCGCAAGTGGCTGGCAGTGATGTCTCACCACCTCCATTCGTAAGTAGGAATCATTCGTAACTCGGGGACTGCCTGTATGTTAAAAACAAACAGGTGTAAAGGGAACACAAGTCTCAGTTAAGAAAAACTAAAAACATGATGTTGCAAATACAGTTGTATGCAAAAGTTCAGGAACCCCTGACAATTTCCATGATTGCCATTTATAAATATTTGGGTGTTTGGATCAGCAATTTCATTTTGATCTATCAAATAACTGAAGGACACCGTAATATTTCAGTAGTGAAATGAGGTTTATTGGATTCACAAAAAATGTGCAATATGAATCAAAACTAAATTAGACAGGTGCATAAATTCGGACATCCTTGTCATTTTGTTGATTTGAATACCTGTAACTACTTAGCACTGATTAATTGGAACACGCAATTGTTTTGGTGAACTCAGTAAGCCTTGATCATCATAGACAGGTGCATTCAAACATGAGAAAAGGTATTTAAGGTGGCCAATTGCAAGTTGTTGTTCTCTTTGATTCTCCTCTGAAGAGTGGCAACATGGGGGCCTCAAAACAACTCTCAAATGACCTGAAAACAAAGATTGTTCTACATTATGGTTTAGGGGAAGGCTAGAAAAAGTTATCGCAGAGATATAAGCTGTCAATGTCCACTGTGAGGAACATAGTGAGGAAATGAAAGACCACAGGCACAGTTCTTGTTAAGGCCAGAAGTGGCAGGCCACATAAAATATTGGAGAGGCAAAAGCAAAGGATGGAGAGAACGGTCAAAAACAGCCCACAGACCACCTCCAAAGACCTACAACATCAACTTGCTGCAGATGGAGTCACTGTGCATCGTTCAACAATTCAGCGCACTTTGCACAGGGAGAAGCTGTATGGGAGAGTGATGCGAAAGAAGCCTTTTCTGCACCCATGCCACAAACGGAGTCGCTTGAGGTATGCAAACGCACATTTGGACAAAGATTGATTTATTTGGTCATAACAAGGAGCATTATGCATGGCAGCAAAAGAACACAGCGTTCCAAGAAAAACACTTGCTACCCATAGTAAAATTTGGTGGAGGTTCCATTATGCTGTGGGGCTGTATGGCCAGTGCCGGTACTGGGAATATGGTTAACGTTGAGGGTTGCATGGATTCCACTCAATATCAGCAGATTCCACTTAATATCAGCAACGACCCAAAACACTGCTCAAAATCTACTCGGGCATTTATGCAGAGGAACAAGTACAATGTTCTGGAATGGCCATCCCAGTCCCCAGACCTGATTATCATTGAACATCTGTGGGGTGATTTGAAGCGGGCTGTCCATGCTCAGCAACCATCAAACCTAACTGAACTGGAGATGTTTTGTAAGGAGGAATGGTCCAAAATACATTCATCCAGAATCGAGACACTCATTACAGGCTATAGGAAACGTCTAGAGGCTGTTATTTCTGCTAAAGGAGGCTCTACTAAATATTGATGTGATTTTTCTGTTGGGGTGCACAAATTTATGCACCTGTATAATGTTGTTTTGATGCATATTGCGCATTTTCTTTTAATCCAATAAACTTCATTTCACTGCTGAAATGTTACCGTGTCCTTCAGTTATTTGATAGATCAAAATTAAATTGCTGATCCAAACACCCAAATATTTATAAATGACAATCATGAAAATTGTCAGGGGTTCCTAAACTTTTGCATACACCTGTATATTAGTCGTAATGATAATAATAATAGTAAATAATCAGTAATGTGCTTAGGGATTCATAGCACCTCAGACAGATCAAAAAGCTGACTCAATATTAAAATAGTACGAATAAATTGAATAGCATTTCAAGATAAAGTACTGTGGATGTAAACACCAACAAGATGACATCCAGTTTGCTAAAATACTGTGAGGTGAACTTATCAAAACTGAAGCAGTCAGAATCTATTGCAGCTGTGCATGGCAACTAATCAGATTCTATCTAAAGCTTAGCTGAACACGCTGAAAATAAAAGCTGATTGGTTACAATGCAAAGCTGCTCCGGGTTCTTGCTGCTTCAGTTTTGATAAAACCCTCCATGTATCACAAACAATTTTTCCTGGAAGAAAATACGATTTTCATGCTCTTTTTATTCTTTTTTTGCATCTCAGCGCTGCTGATCTAATGCAGCCTCTTTGCATCCGCTTTATGTCTGCATGTATGTACTCCTGCTTTGGCTGCACATTATTAATTATTACCAGCTTCCTCATGGTAATGAAGGGTGGAATATGCATGTTTTTTATGAGTGCCAGGACAGTCGCCTGTATACCCCACTGGGAGCACATGTGACAGGGTGACAAGGAACAAGACAAAATGGTAGAGAGAAGCAAAGCTTTGCCAACCCAAAACAAGAAGTTCAAAAAATATGAATTGGCACTCCGGAACTAGTTGCGATTAAATTTATTGTACAATGACCATGTAAAGACAAGCTGACTTGTTTCGGCAGTAATGCTTTGATCCCAGCTGTGAGCAAAGCGTTACTGCCGAAACGTGTCAGATTGTCTTTACATGGTCATTTTACAGTAAACTGAATCGCAAGCAGTTCCGCAGAGCCAATTCCTTTTTTTTGAATTTCATTGACTTACCCTTGGGAGATTGGAGCGTCATCAACCACCTACTATCAACTGTATGGACAGAGCGGTGTTTTCCTTCTATACAAAACAAGAAGTGCCTGTAAAAGGACCTTTATGGCAAAATCACCAGATATCACTTTAATGAAAGAATAAACACACCATTTTTGATACCAGGAAAGGAGTTTGCATGGAGGATTCATCTTGCTATGCTGATGAATATTGGTGGTAAATCAGAAAATCAAAGCGTTATCATAATAAATAATTTTGCTAAGAGCAAAGGGTGATGAACTGAGCAAGTTTAGTCTATTGTTCCAATATGCAAACCTAATAGTCTCTGGGGTCACTGATAATGCATGCAACAAATACACAAAAAATAAGCTGTGACCATCCTGTTCAACTACTATAAACAATATATGACTTATATTATATGACTACAGGACAGTTTGTGAAGTTAGTCATACAAAAACAGACCCGAAATTTACCAAGAAAATATCTGACATTTTTTCAAAACAGTTGGTAAAGTGAGTTACAAGAGAGCAGCAGCTAAAAGCCAACTGTAGATCAGCTTTAAAAAAATATCTGCATTTGATAATCATTCCGACAACACTCTACAGGTAACAAATGTTGGGGAACCAATAAAAGCAAGCAATTTAACCAGCAAAAAAAAACCCTTCATGACCCATAGCTGATAATGTATTTTTTCCCATTGAGAAAGCTGAACACTGCTTATCTACCCATTGAGGAAATTAGGAAGATGATTGTATATGTCTTTTAAGTCAGACATGTCACTGTCCAATGCTCTTGGTAAAATATGTGCCAGTCTATGGCTACCCATGGTATAGTGATATATAACTCAGATTTTTTTTTTTTTTGGGGGGGGGGGGGTAAGAACAATTCATGTATGCTTGTAAATGACTAATATATGCTGAGGTAGGGTTCCCCTCCTCCATACACAATGAAATCATTTCATTACCACATGTGCATCCAAATTACACAATAAATGAGCCAGGAAAAAGGATTATGTCATATTTGACAATATGCTGTTGTAGAACATGGGTAGATGTTTATTAGATATTAGATGTGATCCCGTACAGCCAGATGCATGTATTATATAAATGGATACAAGGAATCACCATGAGATAACAGTATTTTCCTTACTTTACTTTCATTCCTACCTGCCAGGTTTTTCCTGGGCTGCTGTTCCCACACTTGCAGATTATCTCATTCTCTTATCCTGTGATCATGCTTCACTAGTTTGCCCCTAATGATCTCTTCTCTACTGCCATGTGATCATGAATCCTGATGCCCATAAGCAAAAAAATAAACCTTTTTATATACATGCACTAATACTATACAGACAGTATAAATTCTTATCAATCAAATCAGGATAATTTTCCTTACAGAATGAAGATGGGTTTTAGTTATTTTTCCTAGGGTTTTTGGGCACCATGTAAAAAAAATGATTGTGTTTTATTCTTCATTTGTACCATATCAAAGCCTCTAGTGATTGAACCTGCCCCTAAACGCAAATTTTTCTATTATACAATTCTATTATACAATTAAATTACACTGTATCTGGATTTTGTGAACGTATTTGATACAGTTCCCCATAAATGTTTACTGTACAAAATAAGGTCCCTTAACGTGGATCAAAGGATGAGCACCTGGATTGAAAATTGGCTACAGGGGCGAGTCCAGAGGGTGGTGATAAATGGGGAGTACTCAGAATGGTCTGGTGTGGAGAGTGGGGTTCCCCAAGGTCCTGGACTGGGACCAATCCTATTCAATTTATTCATAAACGATTTGGAGGACAGGGTGAACAGCTCAATCTCAATATTTGCAAATGATACCAAGTTAAGCAAACCAATAAACTCTCCACAGGATGTGGAAACCTTGCAAGAAGATCTGAATAAATTAAAGGGGTGGGCAGACAAGTGGCAAATGAGATTTAACGTAGAAAATGTAAGATTATGCATTTGGGTACCAAGAACAAGAAAGCAAACTACTCACTAGGGGGAGAGCCTCTGGGGGAATCTAGGATAGAAAAAGACCTATGGGTCCTAGTAGAGAATAGGCTTAGCAGTGGCATGCAATGCCAAGCTGCTGCAAACAAAGCTAACAAAGGGTTGGCATGCATCAAGAAAGGGATCAACTCCAGGGATAAATCAATAATTCTCCCACTATACAAGTCTCTGGTGAGGCCGCACATGGAATATGCCATCCAGTTCTGGGCAACAATCCTCAGGAATGATGTCCTGGTATTGGAAAGGGTACAGAGAAGGGCCACAAAGCTTATTAAGGGATTGAAGGACCTTAGTTATGAGGAAAATTACAAGCACTGAACTTATTCTCTCTGGAGAAGAGACGCTTGAGAGGGGATAGGATTTCAATGTACAAATACTGTACTGGTGACCCCATAATAGGGACAAAACTATTACACGCAAGGGAGCACACAAAGACACGTGGCCATTCACTAAAAATAGAAGAAAGGCGGGTTAACCTTAAAAAGCATAGAGGTTTCTTTACGGTAACAGCAGTGAGGATGTGGAATTATCTTCCACAAGCAGTAGTCTCTCCTAGGAGTATAGATCATTAAAAAAAACTATGAGGTTCACACTTAAGGGACCACATCCTTGAGGGGTATACAATTTAATAATGACATTAAAAACACACACATAGGTTGGACTTGATGGACTTGTGTCTTTTTTCAACCTTGTTGACTATGTAACTATGTAACTATGTAACGAAACCACAAGTGTTAGCCAATGTGTGCTTCAGGAGATCCACAAATTAATACTTATAAGTAGAGTTGAGCGAACACCTGGAAGTTCGGGTTCTGCTGGTCCGTCCGAACCTCGGGACAAAGTTCGGGTCCGGGTCCGGACGGAACCCGAACGATCGCACGGACAACGAACCCCATTGAAATCAATGGGGACCCGAACTTTTAGGCACAAAAATGGCTGTAGGAAAGTCCTGGAAAGCCCCAGAGGGCTGCAAAAGGAAGTAAAATGGGGGTAAGGGTAGGGCAAGCACCCTACAAAAAAATGGGGACAGGGAAATAACTTTAAATATTTTTAAAAAAATAAAAACATAAAAAAAGCAAAAATGGAGGTGAATGTGGATCATCTTCAAACTGTGTCTGAAAAGTATTAATTAACGGTAGAAGCCATATAACTGTTCTAAAATCATCTTCAAACTAGGGCAAGTGCCCTACAAATAAATGGGGATAGGGAAAATAAATTAAAATCAAGTAAAATAACGGGAAGGGGGGTGGATGTGGAGTAGGAGCCTAGAGGTTGACTAGGCCGTGACCGTGGCAGTGTAGGTGGAAGTGGCGGTG
>BLSH010360001.1:14716-57643 GCA_018402905.1 Glandirana rugosa | reverse complement strand
TAAAAGATACATTTAGGGACAATAGAGTGATTTTGAGTTATTTCTTGATAACCAATTTTTTTTTTTTTTTTATCTGATAATGTTTTAATCAGTCCAGACGGAACCGATTCATTACTGAGAAAGGTTTTTTTGTAATCTTGTAATATAAAAACATAAAAACTCTGATGTTTCTATATTCATTATACGATACAAACTTAGAAAAATTCCGGGGTAGTAATAAGAATATTCATCACAACTCGCTTGGGCCTGACATTGCAAGCCCAGGCATGGCTTGAAATCCCACAGGCACCGTGCCTGGGCCTGGGCCTGTAAAGTTTTTAGCAAGCCCAAGCCAGGCCCGAACGATTTTTGAAATGTCCGGGTCCGGGTCCGTGCCACGGACACCCTAAAGTTCGGTACGGACCCGAACGTTACAGTCCGGGTTCGCTCAACACTACTTATAAGAATAATGATGGGGCCTTAAAAAGATTCAAACATAGCATATTACTTATATCTTTGTAGTCTCAAAAATACAAAAATATAATGTTCTAATGTTTTTTTGGAAAGAGTCATTACTTAGCCAAGGCAGACCTGACTAATTTTGTAATAGTCTATTTTTTTTTTTTTTTTAACCAATAGTTCTTTATTGAGTTTTAGTGAGATAACAGGGATTTACATAGAAAATGTGCTATACATTGGTGAGTATAGAAGTATGGAACATGAAAAATACAGTTGGATGGCAAGTACCTTACCTGTCCCCCGCCACCCCCATCGGGAACACATTGCTGTGGCAGGGGGAGGTTCAGCGCCACCGTTCATCATTGCTGGTAATGAGAACATTAAGAAAATCTTTTAAACTATATAAAGTACAACAAACGTGAGGAAGGTGAGTTTCCCTGTGATGATAGATAAAGTACAGTACTATGGAAACCATACTGAAATGAGCAGGTGCATGTACATTATATCAATTTAGGTTGTAAAAGACCTAAAGTAAGAGAAGAAAGAGCTGAAAGAGAGACAGAGAATAATAGAGGAAAGAAAAGAGATGGACTGGGGGGGGGGGTGCATTCTCCTTTGGGTTAGAATGGTAGGTATTCCCTAATCTTCTGTGGAGGAGTTGGTACTTATGCAAGATAAGGTGGTGGTCAATATCTCAGATGTAGGCCCTTATTAGTAGCTCATTGGGTTTAGTTCAAAGTATCTTTGGTTTAGGGGGTAATCTTCAAAGTTGAGTCCAATGGATTTTCATTGAAGAGAGTATTGGGGATGGCTTAGCCATGGAGACCAGTGGTGCATGTATTTATATAGTTGCAGATGGGCTCTGCCGAAGGAGTATTCACACAAGGGAGATTAGTGTGCATAGCACACAGGTACTCTGGGGAGGAGAGTGTCTTGAGGAGGTTGGTCCAATCTAGTGAAAGGATCAATTAACTGAGTAAGGAACAAGTATTATTCAAAGCAAATAACAGAAATAAACAGTCCAGCGCGGGGGGAACATGTGCTTCGTTAGAATCAAAAGCCGCCTAGTAAATGAGGGCCTAGGGGTGACCCGCTCAGGTGTTGCTTATAGAGTTCCAGAGTTCCGGGAGGCAGTGGGAGGGTGCATCATTAAAGGCTGGGTTGCCCACTTGTGGTGCAAGGCCCCAGTTTTGAAGTTATTTTAATCCTTGCTTCAGGTTTAGTATGAGAAATGTCTTACTTTGAAAGGTAATCAACACTTTGGTGGGGAATCCCCAGAGATAGGGAATGTTGTGCTCCCTCAAAATGGTGGTGAAAGGGGAGAACTCTTTCCTTTTTTTGTGCGGTGGCTGCAGAGATGTCTGCGTATGTTAGAGAAGCCCCTGCAATAAGACACAGTTTGGGGCTATTTTGAGCACTCACTCACATTCCCGCGCGCTCCTGCGCGCTCCCGCGCATTCATGTGCACGCGCCCGCGCGGGAAACTGTGCCAAACGGCTCTATTTCAGCCCAGCAGACCCTGCAGCAAGTGCTGTCTGATCTACAGCGTATAGTGTATGTTTCCTGAGCGACCTGTATCTGATTCTCTGTTCCTGTGACCCGGCTTGCGTTCCCCCAAATTATCAATTTGAGCTTGCATGTGAGAGATTGATTTATATAAATCACTTTTGAGGTCTTTATGCAGGGAGCGTAGCATGCTCTTTAAGGAGTTCTCAGACACTGGGTTATCAGTAGTGGGGAGGTTAGCTAAAGATGTATTGTGCTCTTCCTCAGAGTCAGCCTCATAGTTTTCTGCAGCTGAGTGTTTAAAGGTGAGGTGCTTTTTACTCACCGGAGCTCTCCGAGATGGTGAGGAGAATGGTGAGGGAGCAGCCCGTTTGTGGGAGTCAGGGATCCGCTTCTCCGTAGGAGATGTGCAGTCCATCAGTATGTCTGCGTTGTGAGCAGGTGATGTAGAGGGAGGCCTGTGAGCTGTAGCAGGTGCTGCTGTGGTATTCGAGCGGGCACCATCTTGAGTGTCCCTGTGCTGAGGGCCGCTGAAGGACTCCGTCAGTTTGTGGAGCTCTGGCGGCTGGTTCTTCTTTGTTGACATGTCTGCTGTGTGCCCCTGTGTCCGATCCGAGCGGGAAGCCGTGTCTACGAAGTGGATGGCGGCGGTAACAGGCGTTCGTTTCCCCGAAGCTGCGGAGAGAGGAGATCATGCGGCCATCTTGGATCGCAGCTAGGTTGCGCCCCCCTGCAATAGTCTATTAATGATATTTGACTTTATAGATATATATAGTTGTGAATTTTCCTGGTACGTTATTAGCAGTGCATTTGAAAGTGAATCTAAAATCTAAAACCTGAGAAGAAAAGTTGAGTCGAGGACAAAAAGAAGTCTTAAGGCGATAAAGGTTTTTTTTTTAAATAAAAAAAAGTTATACTTGCCTGCTCTGTGCAAAGATATTGCACAGAAGGGCCCCTTACTTCCTCCTGTAGAGTCCTCCACCAGTGCTGTGCTCTCCTTCTTCCTCTGGGCAGTGCCGTATTTATAAGAGGGCAAAAGGGGAAATTCCCCCGGGCCCCCTTTCCAAAGGGGGTCATAGACTTCCTTTATAAAATAAATTAAATTTATTTTCCCTTGAGACTTCTGTAGTGTGTTTGTTGATGAAATTGTCCAGTCACAGCCTTTGCTCCAGTCATGTCTCACTCCATGTGAACGGTCAATTTCATTACATGATGAAGGGATTGCTGATACCAGGTGGACTTTTAATTGTCATAACAAACTAAGGATCCATTTGGCATATGACCTCTGTCAAGATTTGTTACATTTAATGCCATGGATTCTCTCTTCTCAACTTCTTCATCCCCCCTACCTATTTAACTCTAGCCATTTGGGACTTTGAAAAAATCGCAAGGAGTCTACAAGTCATCTATACTACCACTTCTGGGCCACTCCTACTTCTACCCTGGTCATCTTTGATACTGGCTTTCTCTCCTGAACTAACGCTCCACAGCGGCTTCCTCATCATGTGCTCTAGCATGTGGAACTTATCCCACTACAGCAGCTTAAAACCTTATCACGGTTACTGGACTTGATGAATGGGGTTACGTGCAACTATCTCAGTTTGATCGCAAGCTACCAAAACTGTTAAGTTTGTTCAAAGATCTCACCCCATCGAGCACGTCTTTGCCTAAAGTAAATCACTCCCTAAGAGCATCTCCCAATGCTATGTAGCTCTTCAGGAGTTGGAATACACAAATTATCCTCCATACTTAGCAGCCTGGGAGCAGGACCTCCAACTATCTGGGAAACTCAACGAGACAAAGTACTCCAATTACTTCACACCTCTTCAATATCCTCCAAGATGGCTGAGATGAACTTTAAATTTATAGCCCGATGACATTATTCTCTGTCTCATCTACATCAATTATTACCATCTACATGTTGGCGAGGCTGTGTTTGGAGGCCACTCATGCTCATATTTGGTGGACATGTCCCATTTTGCGGCCATACTGGTCAAACATCAGTTCTGACCCTTGGATCATACCTTTCCACTGCTCACAAGAAACCATAAAAGCTTATAAACACTCAATCGTATCCTACCTATTAAATGCTGCTAAGTCCCTGATCCCTTTATTCTGGAAGAAACCACAAATAGCTATTCTAAAACTGTGGTTTCTAAACTGTTGACCATATATGAGCAATGGAAGACCTTACTTTTGAATTATGTAACGCTCATCCTTCTTCACTAAAATATAGGCATGTTGGTTAGCCTTTGAATCCACCCTCACTATGTAGAGATTATGGCCTCTAAACAGATGTATCTCTGACTTTTGTGGTGTAATATTATTTGTATTTCCCTATCCTTCATAGTCGTCCATCTGTCAGGAAAGGATTCACTTGCTGCTGGCACTGTGGCTTCCAGATCTATAGGCTGTAGTTCCGGTGTCCACTAGTGGGTGTCTCTCTAAGCTGACATCATCTCCTGCAATCAGTCATCACCTGATGCTGATTGCAGGAAGTTTATTTAAACCGTGTGCATGCTATTCCTCACTGCCTTGGTATTGTCTCCATGTGCCCCTGATCTGTGTTCCAGTGTTACTGTATCCTGCATCTTGTTTCTTGTTCCTGGTCCCTGATCCCAACTGTGCAGCCTGATTCCTTCCTACCTGCTTACTCCGCCTCCTGGTACCCTCTCCCTATCCTATTATACATTGTATAATACCACCTCTATTTATGTTAGGCACCATTACACAATTGAAGTGCTCCTCTGCTTTGATGTGAGGCCCTATGTATTGGCCGTACCAGCCTGGGTCTTGAGGGGTCCAATTAGTGGAGACGTCTGCTATAGGCGGCGCAAGTGAGTGGCCATATTTTGCTATATATGTGAATAAATATTATACATGATACATGATACAGTCTATATGAACCAATATGCTGTGTAATGTTATTCATGCTATGTATATGATTTTAATGGTGATATGTTCCCTTTGGTAGAATTAAGCAAAGCTCCTGAAACAGCGAACTTTGGTTTGTGAAACATGTAGAGCAAGGGGGAGGCTACATTGAGAGGAACCAGTTAACCCTTACGCAAAGGACTCACCATCTACACTTATAGGGTGTTATTGCGAGTTCCGGCTCAATAATTGATTTTAAACGCATATATGTGATTTTTTTTCTGGGAAAATTATTTTTTTAATGTATACCAATACAATTATATGTATTTTTTACAGAAGTGCCTTTAAAGTCCATTGTTTCAAAACTTTGTTCAATATGCCTGGTACTGTTCCGATTACGGTCTGTTTATCCCATTTTCTGTATATATTTGAATTAGGCAGTCATTTATTGTGTGTTCACTGTTTGTTTGGTCCGCTGGTTTGTGCTACAATGTTTGCTATATTGGTTGAGGTGTGTTTACTTTGTGTTATTTGCTTATCTTTTAATAAATTATATTATTTTATCTGTGCTTGGTATTCTCTGTGGCAGTCCACACATTTCTGGTCACACCGGTTCCTGACATAATACCAAGGCCAGTCCTGACCAGAAGTGGCTGCACAGGGAAGCCATCTTGGCTCTGCCATTTTTGGCAAGATGCATCCAGAGGAGGTTATATACTTTTCAATGCCAGTGACAGAGGAAAAGAAATACTGCCAACAGATATTGAAGGAGTGGGCCAGAGATCAGCTGTTAGAATATATTTGTCTTGCTCATCCCCTAGTTGATCAGGGCAGTATGTTGTTTGGCAATGTTCAGCCTTTTATTCAAGTTTGTGCAGAGTTAGATTTGTCCAGTACTCCTAAAGGCAGTGATGACTTTTCTCCCCCCTTCAGTATGGCTCAGGTAGAATCACTGGTATGGTTATTGGAGGGTGACTCGGCTTATTTCTTTGAGCACTATTCAGCATGTTCCCAACAGGTGTTAGTGGAGTGTATTAAAGCAGTGCAGTCTCTTGTCAGACAGGCAGAGTGTAAACTGAATTTTGTTCAACAATTACTACAGGCATGGCTAGATATTTTGCACTCAGCCAGCTTGCAGCAACCCATTCCTGCTATTAGACACCTGCTGGCTCAAGTATTTCTCTCCATCACCCACAGCAACCACAGTTGCAGCCCAATATACTCTGCTACCTTGTATGTGTCAATACCCTATTTCCACTTGCTGCACCTACCCTGCCTTTAACCAATTGAAGATTACCTCTTCTCTGATGCCTGCAACAATCCCACAAAAATCCTCCTTAGCAACTGCTCCCTATTTTTCACCATCCTTCAGCTCTTGTCTTCCATCAGCTGCACCCCCTATTTACAGCCCTGCATTCAAATACAGAACTTCAGTGGCTAAACCCAAAAAGAAACTGACGTTTTTCCTAACTAACACAACCCAGCCACTATTCAATCCTGCTTCCATGCCAGCCAATCAGCTACAGTCTGCTTCCAGGCCAGCCGATCTGTTCCAGTCTGCTTCCATGCAAGCCGATCTGCTCCAGTCTGCTTCCACACTAGGCGATCTGTTCCAGTCTGCTTCCATTCCAGTCGATCTGCTCCAGTCTGCCTCCACACCAGCCAATCTGCTCCAATCTACCTCCATGATTGCCAATGGGGTTAGGCCCGTTTCTGACAGTCCTGAACATGCTGCCCAGCCTGCCGATCTGGTGCCTTCTGCCCAGCCTGCTGATTTGTATGACTCTGGCACTGTTACGATTACGATCTGTTTATCCCATTTTCTGTATATATTTGATTTAGGTAGCTGTTTATTGTGTATTCACTGTTTGGTTCGCTAGTTTGTGTTACAGTGTTTGCTATATTGGAGGTGCATTTACTTTGTGCTATTCATTTATGTTTAAATAAATTATATTATGTTACACTTTACCTGTGCTTAGTATTCTCTATGGCAGTCTACACATTTCTGGTCACACCGGTTCCTGACACCACCTCACTCTTTTACTGTTTATGGTTGTAATATACACCTGATTGGAATCTCATTACCTTATTATTCCTCTTTCTCTATCTACCTCTGTTCTGTCTCTCCTTTCCATTTCATTGCCCCTACTTATTCTATATCTATATCTTACTACTCTACAAACAATCATAGAGTCAAAATATCTAAGATGTATGTAATAACTTGTCTTGACAGATAACATTCATGTAGTTGGTGTAATGCTGCCACACCAGATGTGCATGTGCCATTAATACTTTGTATCTCATCTCAATAAACATTTATTTAAAAAAAAAATACACTTGACCATGATGGTCACTAGTTCGGTAGAAAGGTGGTTCAGCAAATTGGCATTGATAAAGAATTATCTGAAAACCACAATGACCCATGAAAGACTAAGTGCTCTGTGCCTACTGGCTGTCCAGAGCAATGCCCTCAAGATGATACAGTTTAATTAGTAAGTTAAAGATTTTGCAGCTGCTAAGTGCAAGAAGAAATATTTTTTTATAAATATTGTAGTGTGATGCATAACTGTGATGTATGACAATACAAAAAGAAAATTAAATATAGGTAACCACAACTCAACTCAATAGAGTATGTACCTAGGGACTTTATGTGGATTGGTATTAGGTCCAGGTGAGCACAACATGTTTAGATTTAAAACCAAATCTTTATTACATACATGTATAAAATACACTTGATACAATCGTATCCAAGCTTATGACCAATATAGTATATACCAACACATTTGGTCATACATAAAAGCAAACGCAGGTGGAATAGCAATCAACGTTTCGCAATTTTCATTGCTTCTTCAGGATTAATTCCACCCTTCATGTTCATCTATTAATCAAATATAAGCCATCAGTAACATTTATTACATCATTATACATAGGTTTTACAATATTATATTTGGTCAGTGCTCACCCATATTCGGTTTATGGCCCAGCAGGGCAACGCCACGCGCACCAGCCGTAGCCGAACAGATCACTGCAGACCTCACAGGTAGGTGACACCAGGTCCACCCACCCTGACTCTGAATGGATATTTGGATTCACCCTCATTGCCAAAAAGGGGTCTCTTCAGTCCAAGCTGAAAATCGACAACGAAAGCACGCCCATTCATAGGAGATCCTCTCCATGACAGAATATAAGTGTATACAACCTCCAAAAATATGGTTAAAGTCAACATATCCCCTGCACTCTTGTCCCCGGACCACACAATGCTGCACTTCCTGATGGGTAAAAAAGAGAGCTAAAAAAGGATTAAATACTGTTCAAGCTTTAGGGCCTCCATTTCCCCAGATACATATATGCCTGGTACTTCAATCATCTCCCTACCATAGATAGATGCCCATGGCTAGGGAGCCGACAGCCTATATCAGATATTTACACCGAGGAAAAATCCTACTCACCACATATTTGCCAGACCGGGGACCTACAGCAGCGGGGCATGCCTGCCTCCCTGCCTTGCTGTGTCCCCGGTCTATTTGAGGGTGATCAGCACGGAAGTGACCGAGCCGCTCAGCTCTCCCGGCGTCACTTCCGTATGGGTGTCCGATGATGATGTATAATCACCTGGGGGGGATGGGAACGGGGAAATGTCCTACACAGGACTACTACCCGTTCCCCGGACATCCCAATAGCCATTCATGATGATGTAAGGTGCAGTGATCGCTTCCCAGCCAAAACCGTTGCATAGCACCACCTGCTGGGCATCCAATACAAATGCATTATTTTTTACAGAATTGGTAATCTCACAGGAAACAACCCATATAACAACAATCAAATGTATCTTTATGTACTTAAAACACATGTTTAAATCGTATACAGTCATGTAAATCAGTCACAGATTTAATCTTGATTATTTGGGATAGTCTAATCTCCTACACCAATATGTACCATTTGTAGACTAAACTGAGACAGAGGATAAGGAGCCAAATACCGTCTAGATGAAGGCATTGAACGTAAGCGAAGTGTTAAGGCCCGGAAATTCAGTAGCCCTTTGGTTAAAAATCCATTTGGCTTCCTTCCTTAAAATGGCTGCATCAAAATTGCCACCCCGTGGATTGGGGGAATTTTTTCCAATGCAAAAAATGATATATAGGAAGGGTCAAAGCTATGATTGAGTCCTAAGTGTTTACAGATGGGGGTATATAACAAACCAGCATCCACATAATATAGGTGATCCTGTATTCTTCTACTGAGGGTCCTTTTCGTTTTTCCTATATAGAAGGCCCCGAATTTGCAATTGGCCATATACACTACTCCCTCAGTTTGACAATCTACATAGGCCTTTGGTTTAATATGTCCCCCCATGGGTAATGGGTAGACCGTGCCTTCATTTATCCAGGGGCATTGTGTACATCCTCCACATTTAAAAGTACCCTGTCCTCCCGCGGCACCCTCCATGGGTGTCAGGGGGACAAGGTGACTGTGAACCAGTCTATCCCTCAGCGATTGGGACCTCCTATAAACCACTTCCGGACACTCCCTGATGTATTTGGAAATCACATTATCATCAGCCAGGAAGTGCCAATTCTTTTGTAATAGATCTTTAAAGGCCTCCTGTTGGTTACTGAATGTGGTGACCAATTTTGTTGTATTGGCCTGACTCAGTTTTTTTGTCTGAAAAATAAGATTGTCTCTAGTTTGTAATTTGGCTCTTTTATATGCTTTTTTCAGTACCTTTTTACTATATCCTCTTTTGCGTAACCGCGCAAAGAGCAATCTGGCCTCTGTTTCAAAATCCCCGTCCCCGGTGCAGTTTCTCCTCAGTCTCAAGTATTGACTGTATGGGATACTCCGCACCAGGGAACGGGGATGTGCGCTACTGTAATGCAGGATAGTGTTTCCTGCTGTACTTTTGCGATATAGAGATGAGTATAAGATCCCTTTAGGGCTTATATGTAGTTGTAGGTCCAAGAAGGAGATCTGCTGTGCATCTGATTGTACTGTGAATTTCAAATTGAAATCATTATTATGAGATGTACGTCAT
Organism: Glandirana rugosa; assembly: GCA_018402905.1. Taxonomy (NCBI): domain Eukaryota; kingdom Metazoa; phylum Chordata; class Amphibia; order Anura; family Ranidae; genus Glandirana; species Glandirana rugosa. The sequence goes on along the minus strand of BLSH010360001.1, from coordinate 47,793 downwards.
AAAATCCGATAGCTCTTCGGTCGTACCAGTCCAAACGACCAATACATCGTCGTTGTACCTCCGCCATAGGAGAATGTGGCGGAGGTACATGGACGAGGCGTCATCGGAAAAAAGGTGTCTCTCCCATCCCCCCAGGTACAGGCTGGCATACGATGGGGCACAAGATGTCCCCATCGCAACCCCCTGCACCTGGAGGTAATGGGATCCATTAAAGACAAAAGAATTGCATCTGAGTATATGCTGCAACAATTACAGGATGAACTCATTTACAGGCCATGCATTTCAGTCCACCTCCCCCAGGAAGGTGGACACCACTTCCACCCCCCTGGAGTGGGGGATACTGGAATACAGGGCCTCAATGTCAATGGCCACTAGGTAAGCCCCAGGGGGCACCGTCATGCCCTCGATCACTTTGAAAAGCTCCACCGTGTCTTTAAGATATGATGGTAATCTTTTTACATGTGGTCTTAACTGGCTATCGATGTATTGACTTGCCTTTTCCGTATGACATCCTATTCCGGAGACGATAGGACGTCCCGGAGGTTTATCAAGGCTCTTGTGCACCTTCGGGAGGGCATAAAAGGTAGGGATTATTGGCCAGTTGACCTGCAAAAATTCAAATAGATCCTTATCTAAATATCTCATATAGGCTGTCGGCTCCCTAGCCATGGGCATCTATCTATGGTAGGGAGATGATTGAAGTACCAGGCATATATGTATCTGGGGAAATGGAGGCCCTAAAGCTTGAACAGTATTTAATCCTTTTTTGGCTCTCTTTTTTTACCCGTCAGGAAGTGCAGAATTGCGTGGTCCGGGGACAAGAGTGCAGGGGATATGTGGACTTTAACCATATTTTTGGAGGTTGTATACACATATATTCTGTCAAGGAGAGGATCTCCTATGAATGGGCGTGCTTTCGTTGTCGATTTTCAGCTTGGACTGAAGAGACCCCTTTTTGGCGATGAGGGTGAATCCAAATATCCATTCAGAGTCAGGGTGGGTGGACCTGGCGTCACCTACCTGTGAGGTCTGCAGTGATCTGTCCGGCTACGGCTGGTGCGCGTGGCGTTGCCCTGCTGGGCCATAAACCGAATATGGGTGAGCACTGACCAAATATAATATTGTAAAACCTATGTATAATGATGTAATAAATGTTACTGACGGCTTATATTTGATTAATAGATGAACATGAAGGGTGGAATTAATCCTGAAGAAGCAATGAAAATTGTGAAACGTTGATTGCTATTCCACCTGCGTTTGCTTTTATGTATGACCAAATGTGTTGGTATATACTATGTTGGTCATAAGCTTGGATACGATTGTATCAAGTGTATTTTATACATGTATGTAATAAAGATTTGGTTTTAAATCTAAACATGTTGTGCTCACCTGGACCTAATACCAATCCTCATAAAGTCCCTAGGTACATACTCTATTGAGTTGAGTTGTGGTTACCTATATTTAATTTTCTTTTCATATTGACATACTGGGATGGGATTGGTCTATGGCCCCTTACACTGATCATCTATTACTATATTTATCTTACCAGAAAGACAGTACTGGAGTGTGAGAGGACTCAGATAGGTGTTTACTGATGGGGGGGAGCAGGTATTGGAAAGCTTTTTAATTTAATGCAGATAATGCATTAGGGTAAATAATATTTTGAGTTTAGAAACACTTTAAGTGATAGGGTAAAAACATGAATATAAAGGTAAACATATCTATATTTATGGATATGCTAAATGCTTTACATGTGCTTTTACTGAAAATAAATGTTGCATAAACATTTTTCCGCCATATGCTTCCAGTTTGGTAATGTATTTATTTTAACATCTTTCTACTTTATGTGTACTGGAATATTCTACTCCATTTCCTTTTTATTAACCATGTGTATTGCCATTAATGTGTACTGACAATGTTTATCATTGAATCAATTGATCACAATTTTTTTCACATGATAAATACATAACATGTGAACTCCAGTGAAAGTCCTGTTATGAAGGAAAGCCACATTCTAGTCTAAGGCAGGGCTATGTATGAAAAAAGTGACTAAATTCAATCAATGAATTTCAACTTACATAATTATGAACATATTTTCTGCTGCAGCTAGTGAATGTCTTAAAGTCCAGGTAAATCCAAACATTGAACTTCTTTTATTTTAACTTGTTCTTCCAAAAGTATTATTATAAGCATTGTGATATATTTGTTGAGTGCAAAACAATACTTGTTGATTCTGCCAGAAATATTGTGAAATGGTAGCTTTCTGTGCACATGTTGGGGTTGTAGAGATGAGAAAAGAGCCATGTGCTTTGTAATCTATTAAAAATAAAGTAGACAGGGCTGTCACCGTGTGTTTAGGTTTTTAGAGCTCAATACACCACATTATCTCAAGCAGGAAGGTTGGAGCACACAATATTACAGCACAATAACACTTGCAGTGTTTTTAAAGAGGCAAAACATGGGGAAATGTGATGTAATGCAGAAGTGTACTAAATACCTTGTTTTTCTTAATATTGCCTTGACATTCTGTGAAGTAAAACTTCATCTCATTCCAGATTCTGCAAACATCCCATAGTGGAGAATGTGCAGAATCTGCATGCCTGGATAAGTGTACTTTTCTTCCTGTCCTGATGCTTACACGCACTACATTTTCAGCTTTCAGCGCTGTCGCACTGTGAATGACAATTGCGCGGTCAAGCAACACTGCACCCATATGACATTTTTTACACAAATAGAGCTATCTTTTGGTGGTATTTAATCACCACAGTTTTTTTTATTTTTTGCTAAACAAACAAAAAAAGACAGAAAAAAAAACCCAACTTTCTATTAGTTTCTGTTATAAAATTTTCTAAAACATGTTGCTAATAATTTTTCCTTCACTGATGAGGCTGCACTGATAGACTGCACTGATGGGCACTGATGGACACTGATGAGGAGGCATCAATGAGGCTGCGCTGATAGGCTGCACTGATGGACAGGCTGGATGGATAGGCTGCACTGATGGGCACTGATGAGGATGCACCGATGAGGCTGCATTGATATGTGACACTGATGGGCACTGATAGGAGGCACTGATGGACACTAAAAGGCATCACTAATGGCCACTGATAGGCATCATTGATAGGTGGCACTGATGGGAACTGATAGGCATTACTGATGGGCACTGATAGGTGGCACTGATGACACTAATGGGCAGCACTGATGGACACTGATTGGCACTGATGGGGCTGCACTGATCATCAGGGCACTGATGATCAGTGCCCTGATTTTCTGTGTACATGTCCCCTGTGACACTGGCCGGTTACCAGCTCTGCTTTTCTCACGATGTCACAGTGCGTGAGGAAAGTATTGTTGAAACCGGCAAGTCTGTTTACATTGTGATCAGCTGTGATTGGACACAGCAGATGACATGGTAAAGGGCTGCTGTGATTGGCCCTTTACCATAATCTGTGATCGGCTGTGTCCGAAGGACACAGCGTAAACAGAGCTTGCTGAATAAATTCAAATGTATGTACTCCTGCGCTACCACTGATAGGGAGATTTGCACATTTCTATATTGACAGCTGCTCACACTTATTAAGTCGATCCTGACATAAATCTAAATAAGCATGGGGTGTGTAGCAGAGCGCTGACAACTGTTGTAGCGTATCAAGGAAAAATGCTAGTTTCTATATTGTAACATAAGCCATGTGTAATGCTGTGAATCCACTGTGAAAAAATATATAAAGCTTTAAAGTAAATGTGTAATGTGCTATCTGTGTTGTTCTCCTCTTTACTGCACGGTGTATTGTGCATACATATGTGTGTCCTCCACTCCTATCCCCGTTGATGAAGTCATGAGTCACGTGACGTAACGCGTAGGTCGGCAGGAGAGGTGTCTATCAGCCTACACAGGTACGAGCCAGGTGCTCGTGGAGAGATGTACAGACTTTGGTTTTAAACGTGGGTTTTTTTATTGCTGTGTTTTTTAATAAACGTTTTAAACGATATTTGCACCACGAGGAGGCTGTTTTTCTGTCTTTATATACATTCATGAGATGCTGAATTGGAGGCTGCAGAAAATGTGAGAGGGAGCCCAGTTATATAGTGAAACAGAGGAGGAGTAGGAGTGGAGGACACCCACAGGACCACTAGTGGTGGGTCTTTATTTCCACAAAGACAAAGAAACCTTTATGTGCTAAGGGTCTAGCACATCTCAGGTGAGAGGCTAGAACATATAGAGCTGGCACATGTGGAGTTAATCACTGGATATCTGTGTTAGACTTTTAAAGCACAAGATCAGCACTTATATTGGTGGAGGAAATAAAGAAAATTTGGAAAAAATACACGGACATATCGGGTCACTGGATGCACTGGATTTTTAAAAACATCATAAACGGAGTCACTATATTATTTTATATTTTTTCATATTTTTTTATTGATCACCTTTCTGGCATCTATATTACTGTTTTTTTGTTTTTTGTATTTATTTGAGAGACACTTGTACAGACTGGGACAATATCTAATTTTTTGGGCACGGAATATAATTTGTGAGCACTTAGTAGAAATATCATCAAGTGTGATCACATTTATATTTATATTTTTATTCTTGTATGAATATTATGGTATGTGTGGATCCAGCCTTGAGATTCACAATGTTTGTATTATTATGAGATATTTAGTTTATAAATATTGACTGCATATGTATGCACAATACACCGTGCAGCAAAGAGGAGAACAACCCAAATAGCACACATTACACATTTACTTTAAAGCTTTATATATTTTTTCACAATGAATTCACAGTATTACACATAGCTTATGTTACAATGTAGAAACTAGCATTTTTCCTTGATACGCTACAACAGTTGTCAGCGCTCTGCCATGCTTATTTAGAGATTGCTGAATGCATGCCCAAGGGGGCTCGCAGGGAGCATGGTTCCGGGACAACATCCATGGATGCCCTCCTTGAACAACAGAACTGAGCTGTAGCCGCCTTTCAGCTATAGTGCAGTAAGGAAGTGGTTAATGGGGTTTGCTGCAACATTTATGAACTTTGGCCAAGATTTGCAAAACTTTTCACAAAGTAAACTTGGCCAGATTCCCTTATTCCTAAATATAATAAATAAATAATAAAATGGTATAATATAATAAATAAATGAGTGATTAAGAAAGTGATAAGCAATGTTATATTGCATATGTAAAATGATTTAACATAAACATTAGCATCCTTTTTTAATTGGGTGTTTTCTCATTCTCCTACCTGAAGATCAATTACACCCAAAATTATATTTCATTTTTGTATGGTACCCAGCAATCTAAACAAAGTGCTGGCTTCTTTAGTTTCAATGTTTTATTGAATTTTAGTTCTTATAACAAAAGTGAGTAGACACGATGTGTGTTACAAATACAAATGGGTTTTGCAAGTAAATAACTAAAATGAACTTGTGTACCATGGATAGTGAGCAATCTTAGAATTAACAATAGTAGAGTTGTTTGCGTTAGGCATATAATAAAGGGTGCTGCCCCTTGTCCCCAACCACCCTTGTCGGGCTACAAGATGGTTCTAAGTGAGTCTGAGCTGAGCTAAGCAGTAGATTAAGGTAGATGGCATGAACCATATTTTTAGTAGTCATTAACTGAAATCGCCTGAGCTCATATGGTGACTCATTTGTGTAAAGGAAGGACTATTAAACATAAAATTAGTGGAACAACTGTAAGACCTTCTGTAGGGACATGTGTGAGGTGGAGCCCAATGACTGATAACATTTAAGATTGATCTGTCCACTGAGGATCAGAACAATCACAGAAGAATTGAGAGAGAGAAAGGAAAGGAAAGGGAAAGTAGTAGTGAAGAAAGGTGTATAGGCATAGACAGACATAGAAGTAGACAGATGGAGATGTATCTTTGAAGGAATTTATTTTGCGTTCAGATGGGGGAGAGAATATGGTTAGCACAGGGGTCCCAACTCATGTCAAATTTCTTGGTTGTGTCTTGGAGTATACTAATTGCCCTATCCTGGGTCATAAACCAGGAAATCTCACACTTTGCTACCAGAAAGCATACTGTTGGCTGTTTCCATGCCTGGGAAATGGTGATCTTAATAATATGTAGTGGATTAATTTTTGTGCGCATACGGGTATGTTGTCTACCTTTTGGTTTAGTAGAGCAATCTGTGGGGACTTTGGAATAGCCAGACCTGTTACCTTCCTTAGCAAATGGAAAATCCTGTTCCAGAAACCCCTTAATCGGAGGCACTGCCACCAAATATGTAGAAGATCTCCCCAATGGTCGCAGGTAGATTTGAGCGAACCCGGACTTTGGGGTGTCCGTGCCTCAACCCAAAACCGGACATTTGAAAAAAGTCTGGGTTCGGTATTTGGGTATTTTTCTCGCCTTTTCTATAGCTGCAGGGCAGTCAATCAACAAGTGTTTCACTCGTTTGCCCTTAAAAGCCATCACAGCCATGCCTACTAATGGCATGGCTTTGACTGGCCAGTGCATCATGGGACCCAAACTATTTTTGGCGCCTGTTGAATAGCTGCAGGGCAGCCAATCAACAAGCGTTTCACTCGTTTGCCCTAAGAAGACATCACAGCCATGACTACTATTGGCATGGCTGTGATTGGCCAGTGCATCATGTGACCCAGCCTGTCACATGCCGTGTGTCACATCGTCTCAGGCTAGTGTAGGGAGAGCATGCTGCCGGCGCTGTGAGGGATAGATTACTGTTCTAATATGATCTCATCCTGCATTACAGACAGATTCCTGACGGTGCTGTGAGGGGAAAGCTTAGTGTTCTAAAACCATCTGATACTGGACTAGGTACAGTTTACTAGTGCTGTGAGGGATAGATTACCATTCTAATATGATCTCATCGCGCATTACAGACAGGTTCCTGGCGGTGCTGTGAGGTGAAGGATTAGCGTTCTAAAACCATCTGATACTGGACTAGGTACAGTTTACTGGTGCTGTGAGGGACAGATTATTGTTCTAAAATCATCTCATAGTGCTATAGGGAGAGGTTCCTGCTGCTCCTGTGAGTGACAGATTATTGTTCTAAAATCATCTCATAGTGCTATAGGGAGAGGTTCCTGCTGCTCCTGTGAGGGACAGATTATTGTTCTAAAATCATCTCATAGTGCTATAGGGAGATGTTCCTGCTGCTCCTGTGAGGGACAGATTATTGTTCTAAAATCTCATCATAGTGCTACAGGGAGAGGTTCCTGCTGCTCTTGTGAGGGAAAGATTATTGTTCTAAAATCATCTCATCATAGTGCTACAGGGAGAGGTTCCTGCTGCTCCTGTGAGGGACAGATTATTGTTCTAAAAGCATCTCATCATAATGCTACAGGGAGAGGTTCCTGCTGCTCCTGTGAGGGACAGGTTATTATTCTAAAATCATCTCATAGTGCTATAGGGAGAGATTCCTGCTGTACCTGTGAGTGACAGATTATTGTTCTAAAATCATCTCATCATAGTGCTACAGGAAGAGGTTCCTGCTGCTCCTGTGAGGGACAGATTATTGTTCTACAATCATCTCATACTGCTATAGGGAGAGGTTCCTGCTGCTCCTGTGAGGGACAGATTATTATTCTAAAACCATCTCATCATAGTGCTATAGGGTGAGGTTCCTGCTGCTCCTATGAGGGACAGATTATTGTTCTAAAATCATATCACACTGCTAGAGGGAGAGGTTCCTGCTGCTCTTGTGAGGGACAGATTATTGTTCTAAAATCATCTCATCATAGGGCTACAGGGAGAGGTTCCTGCTGCTCCTGTGAGGGACAGATTATTGTTCTAAAATCATCTCATCATAGTGCTACAGGGAGAGGTTCCTGCTGCTCCTTTGAGGGACAGATTATTGTTCTAAAATCATCTCATAGTGCTAAAGGGAGAGGTTCCTGCTGCTCCTGTGAGTGACAGATTATTGTTCTAAAATCATCTCATCATAGTGCTATAGGGAGAGGTTCCTGCTGCTCCTGGGAGGGACAGATTATTGTTCTAAAATCATCTCATCATAATGCTATAGGGAGAGGTTCCTGCTGCTCGTGTGAGGGACAGCTTATTGTTGAAAAATCATCTCATACTGGTGTAGGGAGAGGTTCCTGCTGCTGGTGTGAGCCTGCATTTCTTGCACAAAAATAAAAAGAATTTCTTCTTCTTTTTTTGTATTAATAAATAGTGCAACATAGTACATTTGTGTCCAGAATGAGGAGAGCGTCAAATAAGGGAAGTGGTTGTGGTCGTGGTGCTGCTGGTGCTGCTGGTGTTGGTGGTGTTGGTGAAGTTCCTGTTGCAAGGAGAGGACGTGGTCGATTTCCGCCAGCTACACGCACAAGTGAAACACCTTCCTCAGGTGCGAGTAGCCGACAGAACCTTCAACGTTATATGGTAGACCCGAATGCCGCTCAACGAATGGTGAGGCAAGAACAAGTACAGGCGATAGTAGATTGGGTGGCTGACAATGCCTCCAGTTCCTTCACATTGTCTCCCACCCGGTCCCTTGATGAAAGCTCAGAGTTGGCACCTGGACCCCATGGCCATTTGTCTTTCACCTCAGCCCCTTGTAAATCAGCCAAGCAGTCTGAGCCCCAAGTCATGCAGCAGTCTCTTATGCTTTTTGATGACTCTGTTGGTGTGCTTCCCATGGGCCATCCACATAGCCCTGCCCCAGAAGTGGAAGACATTGAGTGCACCGATGCCCAGCCACTTCTGTTGCAGGATGAGGACATGGAAACACCACCACAGCACGTCTCTGATGATGATGAAACACAGGTACTAACTGCTGTGGCTTTCCACAGTGTGCAGAATGACAAGGAGGGCAGTGGTGAAGGGTGGGTGGAAGATGATGTGGAGGAGGATGATGAGGTCCTAGACCCCACATGAAATGAAGGTCATGCAGTTTGGAGGAAGAGGTGATGGTCGCACAGAGGCACCAGCACAGCAAAAGAGGTAGCAGGTTGCACAAGCGGAGCGACCGTCCCCTAGACAGTATGCCTGCTACTACCCACTGCACTCAGGGACCTAGCACACCAAAGGCAGCTCAAATGCGTTCCTCGGCATGGCAGTTCTTCAGACAATGTGCTAACGACAAGACACAAGTGGTTTGCACGCTGTGCAATGAGAGCCTGAAGCGAGGCATAAATGTTCTAAACCTGAGCACAACCTGCATGACCAGGCATCTACATGCAAAGCACGATCTTCAGTGGAATAAGCACCTCAAAATCCAAGAAAGGTCTCTGCCTCCTCCTGCTTCCTATTCTGCTGCTGCCTCAGCCTCTTTCTCCACCTCTACAGTGCCAGTGTCACCTGCCAGCCAGCAAACAGACCATGTGACAGCAACGCCACCATGTCCGCCACCGTCCCCAAGCATTTCCACATGGTCCCATGGAAGCTTACAGCTCTCCATCTCCCAAACACTGGAGAAAAAGAGGAAGTACCCCCCTACCCACCCGCGATCCCTGGCCCTGAATGCCAGCATTTCAAAATTCCTGGCCTTTGAAATGCTGTCATTCCGTCTGGTGGACACGGACAGTTTTAAAAACTTGATGGCGGTGGCTGTCCCACAGTACGTGGTTCCCAGCCGCCACTACTTTTCCAGGTGAGCCATCCCTTCCCTGCACAAACAAGTTGGGGATGAGATCAAGTGTGCACTGCACAACGCCATCTGTGGCAAGGTCCACATAACCACTGATACGTGGACCAGTAAGCATGGGCAGGGACGCTATATCTCGCTAACTGCACACTGGGAAAATGTAGTGGCGGGTGGGCCTGAGGTGGCTAGCCATTTGGCGCATGTACCTACCCCACCGAGGATTGCAGGGCATTTCTCTTTGCCTCTTGTTGCCTCCTCCTCTACCACCTCCTCAACCACTCAGCGTAACACCTCCACCATAACTTCAGCACATCCAGGGGGAAACGACAGCAGGCTGTTTTAAAACTGATATGTTTGGGGGATAAACCCCACACTGCGCAGCAGCTGTGGATGGACATTGAACAAAAGACCAATGAGTGGTTGTTGCCACTGAGCTTCAAGCCCGGCCTGGTGGTGTGCGATAATGGGTGAAATCTCGTAGCAGCTCTGAGCCTAGCTGGTTTGATGCACATCCCTTGCCTGGCGCATGTGCTGAATTTGGTGGTGCAGAAATTTAAAAAAAAACTACCTGGATATGTCAGAGCTGCTGCAGAAAGTGCGGTCCATCTGTGCGCGCTTTCGGCGTTCTCACCCTGCTGCTGCTCGCCTGTCTGCGCTGCAGTGGAACTTCGGCCTTCCCACTCACCGCCTCCTATGCGACATCTCCACAAGGTGGAACTCCACCTTGCACATGCTGGAGAGACTGTGCGAGCAGCAGCAGGCAATAGTGGAGTTTCAGCTGCAGCACACACGGGTCAGTCGATCTGCGGAACAGCATCACTTCACCACCAACGAGTGGGCCTCCATGCGAGACCTGTGTACCATATTGTGGTGTTTGGAGTACTCCACCAACATGGCCAGTGCCGATGACGCTGTTCTCAGCGTTACTATCCCACTTCTATGTCTCCTTGAAAAAACACTTTGTGCGATGATGGAAGAGGATGTGGCACAGGTGGAAGAGGAGGAGGAAGAGGGGTCATTTCCATGGTTTTCAGGCCAGTCATTCACAAGTGGCTCGTAGGGTGGGTTCCTGCACCAGCATAGGCCAGGTAAAACATTTTCAAGCCAGGGCACAGTTCTGGAGGATGAGGAGGATGAGAATGAGGAGGAGGAGGAGGAACCGTGTTCACAGCAGGGTGGCACCCAACATAGCTCCTGGGCATCACTGGAGCATGGCTGGGGGGATACGGAGGACACAGGTGATACACCTCCCACAGAGGACAGCTTGTCTTTGCCTCTGGGCAGCCTGGCACACATGGCCGACTACATGCTGCAGTGCCTGCTCAATGACAGCCGAGTTGCCCACATTGTAACTTGTGCTGATTACTGGGTGGCCACCCTGCTGGATCCCAATTACAAGGACAACGTGCCGTCCTTAATTCCCTCACTGGAGCGTGAGAGGAAGATGCGCGACTACAAGCGCACGCTGGTAGACGCGCTGCTGAGGGCATTCCCAAATGACACAGGGGGTTCAGTGGAAGCACAAGGTGCAGGCGGAGGAGGAGGAAGAGGTCACCAAAGCAGCTGTGGCACCGCCAGCACCTCAGAAGGCAGGGTTAGCGTGACTGAAATGTGGAAAAGCTTTGTCAGCAGCACGCCACAACAAACAGTACCACCAGCTGATAGGCAACGTCTTAGCAGGAGGCAGCATTTCAGCAAAATGGTGGAATAGTATGTGTGCACATGCCTACACGTACTGACTGATGGGTCTGCCCCATTCAACTTCTGGGTCTCCGAATTGGGCACATGGCCTGAGCTTGCCCTTTATGCCTTGCAGGTGTTGGCCTGGCCTGCAGCCAGTGTATTGTCTGAACGCGTGTTTAGCACGGCAGGCGGCGTTATCACAGACAAGCGCAGCCGCCTGTGCACAGCCAATGTGGACAAGCTAACGTTTATTAAAATGAACCAGGCATGGATCCCATAAGACTTGTCTGTACCTTGTGCAGAATAGACGTTTAGACCGGCCTCACACAGCCATTGGTATACTTGTTTTTTTTTAATATGTCTCAATATTTTGGGGGCTACCCCAATTAGAAAAAAAAAATCAAACAAACAAAAAACAGTGTTGGCTACCTCCTCCTTTTCCTCCAGCACCACTTCCACCTACACTGCCACGGTCATGGCCTACTCAACCTCCTACTCCACATCCACCTCCTCCTCCATTTTTTTTTATGTGATTTTAAGTTATTTCCCTATCCACATTTGTTTGCAGGGCACTTGTCCTACTCTTACCCCAATTTTGCTTCCTTTTGCAGCCCTCTAGCCATTTCCAGGACTTTTTTACAGCCATTTTTGTGCCCAAAAGTTCAGGTAAACATTGCCTTCAATGGGGTTCGGGGTCAAGTTCGGGTCAAGTTCGGTACCGAACCCAAACTTTTTTGCAAAGTTCGGCTGAACCCGACGAACCCGAACATCCAGGGGTGTCCGCTCAACTCTAATCCCTATATTTTAGGAGCCATTGGTGCAAAAATCTAGAACATTTCAACAGGTTCAAAAACTCTCTTACAACTATAAGGAAGCAGTTTATAACTCAGAAAGACTCATGTACAGCACTACAGGTGGTAATGGTTATTGAGGTGGTGCACAGATCAGATAATATTTTACAATGAAAGCTAGGTAACTCAAGGCAATGATACCCAGAATCTTAATAATTCTTTTGTCTGGACAATGAGCAAAATGCATTTTTCAGTTTTTGATACATCACCAGGATTTTTTCCATGTAGCTGTTGATGTGCCTTCTAACTCAGATGAGGTACACCATCTTTATATTTGCCACATGTGGATCCATAAAAGCATGTGATGCTCCCAAGTTCCATTATCACTTGGAATGATCAGTTTGTTTCAAAACTCCACCTGGTGATTATGGGTGCCTCAGGCAGTGAGAAGTATTCATTATCATACATGAAGCTTTTCAGCCCTTTGTAAAACATCTCCATGAAGATCAAACATTTTTTACACTTTTTTGGGACCATTGACATTTATACAGGGATCAGAGCTAAAAAAAAAACACTGATTACTGTATAAATGTCACTGGCAGGGAAGGAGTTAACCTGCAGGGGGCAATCAAGGGGTTAACTGTGTTCCCTAGGTGTGTTCTAACTGTGTGGGGGCTGGGCTGGCAGGGACATGACAGATCTGACTGATCCCAATGAGAGGGATCAGTAGATATCTGTCATGCTGCCTGTCACAACGGGGAACCTCCGGGCTTACATCGGCAGTTCCCCGTCCCTCCTCTCTAGAGAGCAATCCCAGGTCGCCGGCGGACACAGAGTCCGTCCACCTGTGGCCACACTAAAGGAGCGTGCTCTCGCCCCCTAGCCAAGCCTGCAAGCTATGCTGCCACTCTCCAGCAGTAAATGTACACAAGACGGTCTTTAACCGGTTAAAGATGGACTTGGAAGTGCCTATGGTGGGGCCAATTGCAGGGTGTGAGAATATCTGTAGCACAAGTGGAGGTGGGGTTTTCACCCGCAGTAGCCCTTTGAGTGGAAAGGGCCAAAAAAATTGTTACAAATCTATTCAAAGTTTCTAATTGTTCATTTTTTACAAACTATTTGGAGCATGTTAGTACAAAATGAATCTTACACAAATGCCATCAAAAAGCTAAGTGGTTGGGGTTATTGTTCACCTTTTTAATCTGTGTACTATGTTTATGTTGACATTACTCTAGATAATATGGTGGCTGAATATTAAAACATCAACCTTCCTTCCATTCATCAGACACAGATACAAACAAAAATCCTGGGTGCATACATGTATATGTGATATATTTACAACCTAGTCTTACTCTTAGCTCAGTTGAAAGTGTCTCATTTTCCCATAATGGTGAATATTTGAAGATGTCAGCCTTGTTCTGTTGTGTCCTATAGGCACTGTGCCATACTGTTCTTCAAAAAAAATGCAGATATCAGATGACAATAATTATTTGTCTCTAAGTATCTTTTGACAGGTAAAAGAAATGAGAGTGACTGCACTGGAGTTTATTGGCTCTCTGTCTGCAGCCATGTTTTAGTATTAAACATCAGCACATCTTCAGCTGCTGCCAATAGAAAAACCTTAGAAAAGGTTTCTCTTTATTCCATAAAGCAATAAAGAAGCAGTGGTTATTGCTCAATACTTTTGCCTAATTCTCTAGTTACTTGATGTCCCATTCAGACAACACAGTGGTGCATACTGCAAGTTTATGAAGCTGAACATAGGATGGAGACTGCAAGAGCACTCTTCTTTGGGTAAGACCCTTACTCAGCTCCTCCCTATTGGTTGAAGCAATTGAGTCTCCAAAAAAACCCAATGTGTAACATACAGAATGGTTTGCAGCTAAATACCCACCGACGACTCAACATTTTAAACTTAGGTGCTCTCAATATTTATTAAACATTTAATATGTTAGTTCTTCAAAAAAAATAAAAAAAAATAAATAACAAGTCAATTACCATAAAACATCTGTAGATTTTAATGAAGGGGTATTTTATTTCCTGTCAAAATAGCAGTACCTATTGTTTTGATCGAAGTTAACAATGGCAGGTACTCTGCCAATACCATCCCAAAGGACAATGGTTCCCCAATACAAAGTGCTACATCCATAAATAATATTGTACTGGAAACCCAATACAGTAGTGTTTATACTGTAATAAACTGAACAGAATACTAGCTTTTACATGCAGTGGCTCTGGTATTTGGTACACCAGCCTGTAGCAAAAGGATGAATGTTGAAAATGACCCATCAGTAATGCTCTGTTGTAGCAGTTCTCAGCAAATGTATTTTTAGGAATGTGTAAAATCTCAACATTTTGAAGGATTAAAAAAAAAATCTTTAAAAATGACATACATTTCTATTTCTGATTTGCAATAAATGTATGTACATTGAATATTCCATCGTATTTAATTTGATCCCAGCCTGTCCAATGAAAATGCATACAAATGGTATAGGTGCATTTGGGAGTAGTAGAAATAGTTAGCTCCTTAGCAGAGCCATAAAGAAGTAAACAGTAGGCTTGTATGAAGATCTATGGGGCCCCACAGTGCCATTGTCTTCAAAAGGAATTTAAAACAAATTGCTGAGGGCCAGTACATAATTTAAAGACTCACTGCAATTTTATGACTTGCTAATGTTCCTAATTACATGCCCGTGAAAGGCTTAATTAATTGGGGGATGTAGCAAAAAGTGGAGCCTATGTTTGTTATCACGGTTCCACTGCATTGATTTTAGTGCCTACTGAGAATTTAGGACCTCTTTATTTGCACAAAGAAAATGCAAGTCTTTTGAAAAAAAAGCACATAACGATCAACCCCTCGCTGCTATCTAATATACTTTTCTCTACTTAACCAAAGTGCTTGTAATCATATTTTGTAAATGTTGGTGCTGTTAATTGCATTGTAAGAGAAAATAGGTTCTGCTTGGCTGATTGTGGAGAATTTGAAGTTTTTTTTTCTTTTCTTCCCATTCCAAGTGCTCTAAGAAGTAATCGTGTAATCAAGTAAAACTGAGTTTCCACAAAAGTTTTTCTTTCTTTTTTTGAAGTTTATCAGTTGTGAAGATCTTGATTTTATTTAGAATTTGTCGACTTTGGCATGTTTATACACTTTAATACAAAGTAGGGAAAATATGTTACATTTTCTTTGAAATGAAAACCATTGCCAACACTAACTGCATGTGAATAATAATTGATTTTTATGATTTCTTAAAAAAAAGAAAAGAAAGTCAAAGGTAGTTATGAGCATTTGTTCAGTAAATTCTTTGTGAATAGTAACAAAGTATCAAAAAAGTTGGAGTGTCTATACTTGGTGAACGTTCCTACCAGCAAGTACCTTGTCTTTTCACCTGCATAAGATTGCATTGATCATGTAGTGTCATGGTGTCATTTGTTAGCCTGTATGCATAGCCTATAGTATAATAAATCTTTACATTCCTGTGTCAGCAGTTTCTGTCTGTTTGAAATATGAAGCATGCAGCATGGCACTGAACAGGTTAAAGTGGTTCTAAAAGCTTAAGGTATTTTACCTTAACTATTTGACCTCTGGAAGATTTACCTCCCTGGGCCATTTTTTGTTATACAGCACTGCGTTACTTTAACCACTTCAGCCCCGGAAGGATTTCCCCCTTTATGACCAGAGCACTTTTTGCGATTTGGCACTGCATCACTTTAACTGACAATTGCGCGGCCGGTCGCAATTGTGCGATGTTGTACCCGAACAAAATCAACGTTCTTTTTTTCCCACAAATAGAGCTTTCTTTTGGTGGTATATGATCACCTCTGCGTCACTTCTGATCACCGCTATAAACAAACAAATGCGACAATTTTGCAAAAAAAAAAACCCCAATATTTCTTACTTTTTGCTATAATACATTTAAAAAAAAAATTAAAAATAAAAAAACTAATTTATTCATCAATTTATATATTCTTCCTCACGTTTTTGGGGAAAAAAATCGCAATCAGCATACATTGATTGGTTTGCGCAAAAGTTGCCGCGTTTATGAATGATGAGAATTCATTTATGGGGTTTTTTTTACTAGTAATTGTGGCAATCTACGATTTTTAGCGGGACTGCGACTTTGCGGTGGACATGTTGGACACTGTTGACACTTTTTTGGGACCACTGGCATTTATACAGTGGTCAGTGCTATGAAAATGCATTGATTACTGTGTAAATGTCACTGGCAGGGAAGGGGTTAACACTAGGGGGCATTTAAAGGGTTAACTGTGTTCCCTGGGATGTGTTACTAACTGTGTGACTGGGGGAGGAGAGTGATCGCTGCTCCCATATACAGGAAGCATGCGATTACACTCTTTCCCCCCTGTCTGAACGGAGATTCGCTTGTTTACATTAGCGGTCCCCGTTCTGTCACTGCGGGGGAGCGATCGAATGTAGCCAGAGGACATCGAGTCCACCCTACCCGCTCCCCGTCTGCACAGTGAGTGTGCAAGTGCGCCTCCGGCAACACGCGCGTGGCCAGGATCCACGATCTCACAGCCAACGTCAGGCAACGGCGGTTTTCGATATCGAGCCAAGTTGTCACCGCGAGCCACGGCGGGAGGTCGGCAACTGGTTAAGTGACAATTGCATGGTCATGCAACACTGTACCCAAATTAAATTTATGTTGTTTTTCTCCACAAATAAATCTTTCTTTTGTAGGTATTTGATCACCACTGCATTTTTTTTATTTTGCGCTATAAACAAAAAAATATAGATAAGATATTTTTTACTTTCTGCTATAAAACATATTGAATAAAAAAATGTAAAAAAAAAATCGAATTTCTTCATACATTTAGGACAATATGAATTCTGCTACATATTTTTGCTAAAAAAAATCCCAATCAGTGTATATTGATTGGTTTGTGCAAAAGTTATAGCTTCTACAAACTTATATTTGATTTTCTTTTTTTTATACTAGTCAAGGAGATGATCAGCAAATTATAGCGGGACTGCAATATTGCGGCGGACATTCTGACACTTTTGACACTTTGTGGGAACCACTGACACTAATATAGTGATCACTGTTAAAAATATGCACTGTCAGTGTGCATGCGCGGAGCGTCCATGGCGGCTGTGTAAGCCAGGAGCTCCGGTCCTCCCCGGCCTTTTGGATCCTTTTGAGCATGCAGCGGAGCTCGGCTTACCCGCTCAGTACACCTAGGAACGGGGGGCAGTCATAGGAACATCCCAGGAGAGACTCGGAGCCGCGAAATTCGGTGTAGATCCCTCACCCAGCCCCGCTCAGAAAATTGAGGCCGCGGCTTGGGCCTATTCGTACCGCCGCACGTTATGAGCCTGCAGAGCGGGACAGCCAAGGCATCCAAGGTTTGGGAAGCATTATAAATGTACCATCTATAAGGTACAATAGTCACCACTTTTCTCAAGGAGGCTTAACTTAAGACAGTGAAGGCCCTGCTGGTCAGAACGGTCTATCTGAGTGATCTATGGGGCTGAGGCTAATAATAGAGACTGGGGCTTTGGCCTTCCCCTGACCCATCTTTACTTGATAGAGAGTCAAAGGATAACAGGCTCGGTTTCTTCTATACAGAGGCTCCAGGGTCTCATCATATTCTATAGGGAGAGGTCTGCTTTCAGCTAATATTCTGGATTCCTTTCTTATAACTAAGGACTTATTTTCAAACACTTTCCATTGACTCCATATTTTATCTCTTTAAAGAAAGGCCCATCCCCAGCACCCTAATTTCAGGACACTTCCTGTTTTCGGGAACATGCAGACAGGTCCAGTTAGGTGGGAACTTTCACGTCAACCTGGGTTTGATACCCCAGCCTCAAAGGGCCTGTAGATGACCAAAGGTTCACTCCCGGCCACGGAGGTCAATGAGGAGATGGAAGCCGGCTCAGACGGAGGCTCTCAGATTCTACCCTCCCCGGGGCCTCCCCCAGGAACTCAACCCATGTTTCAAATCCTCTCCCCAGTGTCCACAATTTCCCTTTTGGAACGGACATTGGATGAGCTCATCACTACTCCTCTTAAAGAGCAAGGTCCTGGTAACCTACAGCCAGATCTGTCCAGTCCTCAAGCTCCGGTACCTCACCCTGACTTTTTAATGTTGATGGAGGTCTTTTCTAAAATGCTCTCTAAGGGCCTAGCCCAAACAGCTACTCAAATTACTTCTGTTATCCAAGCTGATCTGCAGGGGTTGGGGACTAGGATAGACGCAATAGAACAAAAAACAGATCAATCAGTTTCCAGGATCAACCGGAATACAGCTCGTATCCAGGATCTTCAAGACCAATTGGAATCGGCCCTTTCTAAAATAGATTTTTTTTCAAAGAAATTTTATTGATCATATAAAAGCAAGACAGAGCACTGTGGTACAAACAGGGATCCATCTGATCCGATAGATACATTACGCAATAAAAGGTCACAACATAAGTAACAACAGAGTCAGAGAGCCAAAGTGCCACAAAACAGTGAGCAGTGCACAGAGAAGGTTGGATGGGTCTCCCTGTAATAAAATCGGGGTAAGAAAAAAAGAACTTGGTTAACATGTGGGAGTAGGTGAAGGTAAGGAGAAGGGGCTGGGAGTAGTCCGCCTGGAGTTGTAAGAGGATGTAGGGGCGAGTATAGGAGGTGGTTACCAAGAGCAGAGCGTATATTGAAGGGTTAGCAGATAGAGACGATATCAAGATAGATAATCCTATACCTAAATCCTCTGATATCTGAAAAAGTCTTGAATTCCTCCTGGGAGAAGGTGGCGGTGATAAAAGGCATCCATTTGCGAAAGAATAAGTCAGAGTGTCTGGGGTTTGTGAGGTCGTGTTGAGCTTATCCTTGTAGAATAGTGAGATCATCTCTTTTTTGATCTGAGGAATGGAGGGGCTCATAGTAGAGGTCCATTGTTTGAGAATAACTTGGCGGGCCACAAGGAGGCAGGTGAGTGTCCAATCCTTGATCTGAGGGTCAACGGGATTGGGTTGGGGGGAACATAATATAAGCTGTTTGTCCCAGTGACCGAAAATTAGGAGTAGAGGGTCCCTTGGAAGGTTAAGCTGGGTTATGCTCTTGATGAAGATTATGCCCTGGTCCCAAAAGGCGGTTATGAAAGAGCATGACCAGAAACGATGGTGCAAAGAAGGCCTAGGATGGTTGCAGAGAGGGCACAGAGATGCAGAGGGGTTGGCCTTGTCCATAATAAAAGGGATGAAAGCCCGGTGTATAATTTTGAGTTGCGTCTCCCTCCATATTTCATTAGGAGTGATTTGGAGCGTTTTCTTGTATCCAAGCATTATTTTATCCGTGAGGTCTCGATCTGTGAAGTGTTTACTCCAGTGGTCGACAGAGGCCGTAACGGTCTGAAGAAGGGATTGCATCAGAAGAGGTTTGTAAATGCTCGATATGGTATAGGAACCGGTTTGTATAAGGCTATCTATTATGGTTCTGCGGAAACGTTTGTTTGGCTCTGAACAGGATGCCCGGAGAAAGCTAAGACATTGCCAGTAGTGAAATATATGGGACTTGGGAATAGAGTACTCGTTGACTAAGTGAGTGAAGCTGTGTGGTAGACCTGTATTTTCGTCGCATAGGGAGGAGAAGGTGGAGAGACCATTTTGCTCCCAGTGTAGAAAGATTTTGTGATCAAGTCCCGGTGGGAAGTTGGGATTACCTGGGATAGGGAGGTAAGGAGAGATAAACGGAGAGACTTTGGTGAGTTTCCTGTATTCTCTCCATGCCAGTGCCGTATCTCTAATGAGGATATTGTTTTGAAGGTGGGATGGCAGGGATTTCCACTTGACATGCAGGATGGCCACCAAGAATAGGGGAGAAACCATTGAAGACTCCAAGGGAAAATTGGAATAGCGAGTAGATTGCTTAATCCAGTCCATGCTGTAGCGGAGAAGGCAGGCAATATTGTACAGCCTGATGTTGGGGAGGCCCATACCTCCCTCGCTCCTGGGAAGGTGCAGTTTGGAGAATGCTATGCGTGGTCGCTTCTGTTTCCAAAGAAAA
Source organism: Glandirana rugosa (assembly GCA_018402905.1). Classification (NCBI taxonomy): domain Eukaryota; kingdom Metazoa; phylum Chordata; class Amphibia; order Anura; family Ranidae; genus Glandirana; species Glandirana rugosa. The sequence continues at coordinate 27,729 of BLSH010360001.1, read as the reverse complement.
TTTGATATGGCTTTAGTTAGATTTTGAACATCTTTATGCTTCAATAACAATGGTATTGTCTGAAGGGGGTACAAAAGACGGGCGAAGCTGACCATTTTTACCAAGTGGCACCTCCCCATGAGTGAGAGCGGAAGATCCATCCAGGAGTTCAGCTCTTGTATGAGCCTGGTAAAAAGAGGTGGGAAATTGAGGTGATACAAAGAGGAGGGTAATTTCCCTATCTTGACCCCCAGGTATGTGATATGAGAGTGGGCAAGTTGAAAGGGTGCATTATGGGCCCAGGGAGGGTTTTTGGTGTGACCTAGCGGGAGGATTTCGCTTTTATGGTAGTTAATGCGGAGGCCTGAGCATAGTTTAAATTTATCAAAAATGTTCATTATGGTTGGCATATCTGCCACAGGGTTGGCTGTGAAGATGAGAACATCGTCGGCAAAGAGGCAGGAGCGGAGTTCCCTATCCCCAATTTTTATCCCATGTAGGGGGGCCTGGTAAGTTATGTATCTAGAAAGGGGTTCAAGGGCTAAATTAAATAGCAGGGGTGACAGGGGGCACCCCTGCCTGGTGCCCTTATGGAGGGTGAAATCATCTGTGAGGAGACCGGCTACCACCAGCCTAGCCGTAGGCGCAGAGTACATGGAGCGGACTAGGTGGGTAAAAGGGCCCCCAGAACCCAGCTTCGTAAGCACCAAGTGGAGCCAGTTGAAGTTCACGTTATCAAATGCCTTTTCGGCATCTAGGGTGATAATGGCCTGCTCCCCCATCGAGGAGCCATGTGTGCTTTCCAGGACTGCCAGAACTTTCCTAATGTTCAGAGTGGCTGTTCTACCCCTTACAAAGCCTGATTGAGCTGGATCAATTATGTGTGGAATTATGGAGGATAGTCTGGCTGCTACTATTTTGGATCTTAACATCTATATTGAGTAAGGAGATGGGTCTGTATGAGCCCGGGATGGTGGGGTCCTTCCCCTTTTTAGCGAGAAGTTTGATGGTGGCTTGGTTCCCTGTGGGAGGGTATGAGCCCCCATCCCATAGCTTGGAGTATAAGGCTAGTAGTGGGGAGGTTACCATGTCCTGGAATGCTTTGTAAAATTCTCCAGTGAGACCGTCAGGGCCCGGGGCTTTAGAAGATGCTTGGTGCCGTATAGTAGAGTTTATTTCGTCTGATGTGATTGGTGCGTTTAGGGATTCCAGTTGGGCAGGTGTAATTTTGGGAAGAGGGGTTTGCTCCAGGAAAGATTGCGCTAAGGTCTTGTCCATGGGGTCTGGGGCGTAAAGGGATTTATAGTAGTGAAGCATGATTTGGCTTAGGTCATTGGGGTCTGAACGTAGTGTCCCCGAGGGGTCTTGTAGGGATGTAATATGAGTGGGGGAGTAGGGGCCTCTGCATAATCTGGCTAATAGTTTACCGGCTTTATTGCCATATTTGTGCAAAGTGGCCTCAAACTGTGTTTTCTGTAGTTTTTCGCTCCATGCATCAAATCTTTTTTGGCGAGCAGCTATTCAGACCTCGAGTCAGGGGTATTGGCGGAAGATAGGGATGATTGCGCCTTTCTAAGCCTCTCGCTAGCTGTTTTATAGCTTGAGAGCAGATGTTTTTTGTACGAAGCTGTGTAGGATATAATGCGGCCTCGTAGAAAGGCCTTCCCGGCCTCCCAAAATAAATTAGGTTCCTGCACATGAGCAGCATTATGGAAACTAAAGTCTCACAATTCCGCATTCAAAAAGGAAATAAAATCCTTGTTGTGTTGTAGGTAAGAGGGGAATCTCCATAGGTTATGTGGTTTCAGTCTGTCAGCAAGGAGCAGTGTTAATGAAACCGGAGCATGATCGGATATTGCTATGGGATGAATATCTGCCGCCCTCAACAGAGGGATAAGATGGTCTGTGGTGAAAAAATAATCTATCCGTGTAAGGGTATTGTGTGGATGTGAAAAAAATGTAAAGTCCCTGTCAGTCGGATGTAGCAACCTCCAAGCATCTACAAGGTGAAGGGAGCGCATTGTATCGGGGAATAGAGTAGCTGAGGGGTCAGGTCGCGACAGACGAGTGCGCTTTGAGGAGGATTTATCCTCCAGAGGGTCCATTATAGCGTTAAAGTCCCCTCCTATTATGTGGGGAATGTGGGGGTTCCTCAACAGGAATGCCGCCATTTCTCCAAAAAAAGGCTTGGTGGGGCCATTGGGGGCATAGATATTGGAGATAAGGTAGTCCTTATTGGCTACTTGAATATGGGCCGTGAGTAACCTCCCAGATTTGTCAGACTCTACAGAGACCACTGTGCATGGTAGATTTCTATTGATCAGGATAACGACCCCCGCCTTGCGACCTATGGCCTGAGATCCCAGAACTGTCCCCACCCAAAGCCTCCCCATGCGATGGAAGTCCGACGAAGGGAGGTGGGATTCTTGGAGGAGGGCAATGTCAGTTTTGAGCCTTTTCAGATGCCGGAGAATTTTAATTCTCTTTTGGGGGGACCTAAGGCCTTTCACGTTCCATGAGACTAGATTAATGAATGAAACGATGGCGAGAGATTTGAGGAGTTAGGATTGGTGTTATACAAGTGGGCTGAGGAGGAAGGGGCTAAAACCGATAATTTCCAGGCGGCGTAGGTTGGGGGTACCGCTAGTATGTATGAAGGTATAATTGGATGAAGGGGTGGGAGTACCCGGTGGAGGTAGGGAGAGGGGGGTAAACAATAGATAACATTGAAACATAACCAAAAAACCGAACAATCATTGAACTTCACTTTTTTCCGCATGTTTAAGCTGTGTGAAGGCTGCTCCCAGTAAGGCGGCTCAAGGAGGGGAGGAGAAAAAAGGACTCCTGAGGCCCCCTTGAGGTTGTTTTTTTTTTTTTAATGTTTCTCTTTAGTTAGTCAGGGACCTGCAGCAAAAACTTAGGTATACAGGGGGGGGGGGGGATCTGGCCCCAGGGAGGGAAATGATGACGGGGAGAGGAGATCATCACAGCTTCAAAGTGTGTGGAGAAAGGTGCAATGTTACAATAACATTTGTTCCCATGGGAACTTTAGCAAAGATGTAGATCTTGGGAAGCAATGAAGAGCAGTACAAAATACATTACCCCCGGCGAGAGAGAGTTAGCGGAATAAGTGGGAGCGATGGAGAGTATAGAACCCACCTGGGTAAAAGTGCTCAAGTGGACTGATTGGCTGGTGTTCAGCGACGTGGGTCGCGTTGCGCGATGGTATTATGGTTAGAGACTCTCAGGCGCTTAGGAGAGTCTTTTCAGGGACTTCTTTGGTCTTGGAATGGCTGAGGATGCTGAACCTGGGGTTTGGTGAGATGGGGTCTGAAGAGAACGGAGAAAGAGTTCTGCTGCTGGGGGGTCTTGGAAGGTTAATTGTTCTCCATTTGGTGCCTGAACTCGAAGCACTGCCGGAAAGGCCAGGGTGAACTTCACTTGTTGTTGGTATAGTTGTGCGCAGACATTTTGAAAAGCTTTCCTTTTCTTTGACACTTCGATGGAATAATCTGCAAATATTAAAATTTTGACACCATCGATCTGAAGAGAGCGTGCTTGTCTGTATTTCTGTAGGATGGTTGCCTTTTCGGCATAATTAAGGTATCTTGCGATGATGGGTCTTGGGCTGGTGCGGTCGACGCCCGAGGGGCCTATTCGGTGGGCTCTCTCCACTATGGCAGGGGATGGGAGGCCCAGGGCTTCTGGGATGCGGTGAGCACAGAATTCGGTAAGTTTGTGCGCTTGGAGTGACTCAGGGACCCCCACAAAGCGTCAGTTATTTCTTCTGGAACGATTTTCCAGGTCTTCCAATTTTTGGGTGATAAGCTGATTGGTTTTGTCCTGCGTTTGTTCATAGCCCTGAAGCTGATATAGTTCATCCTCAATATTGGATATGCGGGATTCCACTTTGTTCAGTCTGGTGGAGTGATCATGCAGCTCCTTCCTCATCAAGGCCATTCCAGCACTCACTGCTCTTTCCACCGCTGCTTCTATGGTGGGGGAGAGTAGGGCTGCCACCGCTCAGGCAATGTCTGAGGTGGTTCCAGAACTATTGGTTGGTGGGGGGCCAACTTGTGGTGTACCTGTGTCCATGTCGGTGTTGTCCACAGACTGGGCAGGTGTCAAGGAGGTATCCCTTGGAATTGGGGGTGATGCAGCTGTGGTTGCTGATGTTTGGGCCGCAACCAAGGCCTCAGTGTCTATAGTGATGGACGTTGTCCGTGCCGGTTGTTTTTCAAAGAAGTGCTCCATTTTCCAGTGGGGCCAATTGCTCAACTTAGGGTGGAGAGGTGAACGGGCTGAGATTGGTCCCCTGATAAGAAGACTGCCTGGGGTGTATCACTAGGCCAGGTGTGAATGATCAGCAAGTGATCGGTGTGCCTGTAATGATCTGTGGTCCTGAAGCCACGTCCTTGATTATGGGAGGCTGTATTACTTCTCCAAGAGGTATAACAGAGAATAAGCCCGAGTACCCTTTCCGTGGGGCCAGTTGCTCACCGTAGCATGAGAGGGGGAACGAGCTTTAAATAATCCCCTGATGAGAATGCTTCCTGGGGTGCGTTGCTAGGGAGATGTGAACATTCAGCAGCTGTAATTGGTCTGAAGGCCTGAGGTGATGTGTGGGCCAGGAGCCGCGGCCTTGCTTGCGGATGCTGTATTACCTCTCTAGGAGGTATAGCAGAGAATGAGCCCAGATAATTCCTGACACCCACCTAGGTCGAGTGCTTGATGTAGCCAGGGAGTGCTGGCCGCGGCGTGGGCCTGCACTGAGCCGCCTGAGGTGTCTGTGTTCCGGAGTAGGCCGAAGCCGCAACCTCAATTTTGGATGATGCGGTCCGCGATCGCGGCGCTCGGAGCGCGATCTTCCCCTGGTTGCTGGGAGGATGAGGGGGTACTGCTGGGTGCCCGGTTACAACCGATGGGTGGTTTGGGCCGATTTAGAGGCTGATTCGTGGCTGCCCGGTGGGAGCTGCTGGGAGAAGCAGCTAGTGCATACGGCGCCGAACCCGGAAGTCCGGAATCAGCCCTTTCTAAAATAGACGACCTAGAAAATCGCTCTAGAGGCTACAATTTCCGAATTAGGGGCCTTCCCGAAGCCATTACAGATGTTTGAGCGGCTGTGAGTGGCTTTATTAAAGAAACCATCCCAGGTATCCCGGATCACCGTCTTGAACTAGACAGGGCTCACAGAGCACTCCAGCCGCTGAGGTCAGATGGCCTTCCAAGGGATATTGTGGTGAAACCTCACTTTTACGGAGTGAAGGAAGAGATTATGAAGGCCTCTAGGTCGTCTCCCAATCTCTCTATTCAAGGCCATTCCATCCAAGTTTTCGCAGACTTGCCTCCCACTACCATTCAAAAAAGAAGAACCTTGAGACCTCTCCTTGAAGTTCTTACTAAGGCATCCATCAAGTATTGGTGGTCTTTTCCATTCCGCCTGTCTTTCATTCACAAAAGCAAGAAGTTTGGTTTCTCAACATTCCAGGAAGGGGAACAGCTGTTGGTTATACTCAACCTCGTCTCCTTGGATTCCACCTCCTCTTCAATTCATAAAAACATGGGTCCCTCAAAGAGGTCATCTCCCCAGAGTCCTGTTCTCCCAATGTGGTGAAAGCAACAGCAGAAGCGAGCCAAAGACTCACACCCACCATGACTTTCCGGCTCTAACCCTTTGTTTTTTTGCTGCTCAAAATTTTTTTTCTTTTTCTATGTGTGGGGTTTTTTTTCCCCCTTTTCAAGGGCTCTTGAGTCTTTGCACTCTATAGAGCTTTTTGCTCCTGATTGGTTAATTTTTACTTCCTGATTATTTTAGCGTTGGGGGGTGGCCCCTTCTCCCATTTCCCCTGAGTAAGTTTTCCGGGGGGGGAGGGGTCGTTTGCGGGCTTCCCTCTATAACCCCTTGCATTTATTTACTGGTTCTATGTAGTTGATTTTGTTTATTAAGCCGGTCCCTCATGTAGATGTCTGATCCTTCCGACAGGGACCTGAAAGAGACCCCATAGTGGGTCCCAAAGGGTTCATTCGGGGGGTATTGATTGGGTCAATCAAGGGTTTCCAGGGGGGACTTGTAGTTTTGCTCTTTGCTTTAATCTTTTTTGCATTACTGGGGTAAGCCAATAGTTTTATTCTAGTTTTGGTTCCAAAGTTCTGGCCGGGGAGGAAGTCATGCTCCTCCCTCTGACTTCGGGATACTGTTATCGGTGTTCACTTGGTCGGATGTAGTTCTGTTGTTTAGGCAGACACGTTACACCTTTTTCCTGATAGTGGGGGTGATATTTAGACCCCTCACTCAGGCGAGGGACTATACTCACTTCTCCGCTCCACATAAGAGTATGGCCAGAATAGATCATATTTTTGTACTAGCCTATATGTCTCCCTTGGTTTCTAGATTCCCCTATGTCAGATCATTCACTGGAAACAATACTTATCAAAGCTGATCTTGGGTTAAAAAGGAATCCCCAATGGCGCTTGAATGAGTCTCTCCTGAATAATAATGTTAGAAAAGGAAATTAAGGATTACTTTCTCAGGAACGATAATGGGGAAGTCTCGCCCCCAATACTTTGGGCAGCACATAAAGGGGTTGTAAGGGGAGAATTCATTCAGTTAGCAGCTAGGCTAAGAAGGGAGCGGAGGGCTGATATTGTAAGGCTGGAACAGGACTTTCATGACCTGGCTAGATCCCATAAGAAAAATCCGTCTCCCCGTTCCTGGGCTCAGCTCGAAGCAGCAAGGGTTGCTTTAAACCTCGCCCTCACTACCAGCTCCAAGAAACAAATTCAATGGTCTAGAGCTCATTCCTACCTGCAAAGAGATCACATAGGTCCCAGGTTGGCTGCCAGGTTGTCCCCAAATGTCGCTCTTTCTCCTTTCCAAAGATCAAGGACCAATTGGGAGACCTCACTCAGAACCCAAAATGGATTATGTCCACTTTTCAGAATTTCTACACTAAACTTTATGAAGCAGGGAGTGCGATTCCCTCTCCTTCCCTTGAAACCTTTTTAAGTTCCATTACTCTTCCTAAACTCTCTGAGGATCATATAGCCTCTCTGGAACTGCCTATTACTGACACAGAAGTGTTGGAGGTAATTAGGAATCTCAAGAAGGGCTCGGCCCCTGGTCTGGATGGTTTTTCCACGGGCTACTACAAGACATTTGGCCCGGTACTTGTCCCTTATTTAACAAAATTCTTTAATTCTTTAAGGGTAGGATCAGGGCTGCTGAGTGATGATAATAGGGCCTTCATTTCAGTTATCCCCAAGCCTGGGAAAGATCACTCAGATGTCAATAATTACAGACCAATTTCTTTGATCAATAATGATTTCAAAATTTTGTCTAAAGTTCTAGCAAATAGATTGTCCAATTTTATATGTAATTACATCCATAAAGACCAGGTAGGTTTTATCCCGGGCAGGCAAGGACCAGATCAGATCCGCAGAGCAGTGGACATCATATCTCTTCTTAATTCAAATTGGGATGGGGGCCCTCATCGCGAGGGGTACTTTTTGTCTGTTGACTTACAAAAAGCCTTTGACACAGTTGATTGGTCCTATCTTTTTGAGGTGTTAGGTAGATGGGGTTTTGGCCCTAGATTTCTTCAAGCTCTTAGGGCCCTATACTCGAACCCATGTGCCCAGGTCAAATTACAAAATTACTATTCGGACCCTTTTCCCATCTTTAGGGGTACTAGGCAGGGATGCCCTTTATCCCCTTTAATATTTGCAATTGCGATGGAATCTCTGGCCATTGCCATTAGGGTTGACCCAGACATCCAAGGGATAAAATGTGGATCCTTGTCGCATAAATGCGCATTATTTGCTGACGACTTGCTCTTATTCATCTCTTCTCTCAAATCCACTCCTCGGGTTATCAAACTTCTCCAAATCTTTAGTGAAGCTTCTGGGCTCCACGTGAATTGGTCCAAATCCGCAGCTTTGAACATCTCGACCCCTGACTCAATTATTCTGCGTCTTAAAGATCTCTATAAATTCACATGGAACACTTCTCAGTTACCTTCAATCTGTCAGCCAGCATCAACCAACTTTACGAAGCCAACTACCCTCCCCTACTAAAGATATTAGCAGACGACCTTACCAGATGGGATCAAGAGGGCCTTTCATGGCTGGGTAGGATACACGCAATCAAAATGACCCTCTTACCCAGGATTCTATATTTTTTTAGAGCTCTCCCTATTCCAATTAGGAAGTCTAATTTACAAAAATTGCAATCCCAAATTTTGAAATTTATATGGGCCTGTAAAGGCTTTAGATGCTCGGCTAATGTTCTTTACAGGAGACGTAATCAAGAGGGCCTGGGACTCCCTCACCTATACAAATATTATCAGGCAGCTCAGTTAGCTCAATTTTCTACCATCTTCTCCAGAGGGAATAAACCGGACTGGATTAAAATAGAAAGACAGACGGTACCCCTCAACACTATTGATTTTCTAGTGGGGGCCCCTCATAAACTGAGACCCCCAATACTTGCCCCTACTCTGTCTCATTCTATCACTCTCAGTGACTCAGTTCTTAAATCCCCTAATTTAATCTCGAGTCTCTGCCCACTTACTCACCTCTTTAATAATCCTCATCAGAGCTTTTAAATGGTGGACAGATAAGAGCTTATACCGAATAGGCCACTTTCTAACTCCTGCCGGCCCTGTATCTCTATCACATTGCATCAACAAATTAGATATGCCATCTTCTGAAAAATGTTGTTTCCTCCAAATAAATCACTTTCTGACCAACTGGTGGAAATCTAGAAATGATCATGCAGGTATCACGCCTTTTGAATAATGGTGTTCGGTAACTGAAGATCAAAGGGGTGGTATCACCTTGATTTACGCATCTCTGACGGAGAATTCAACCAAACCCCCTTTTGCGGAGAAATGGGAGAGGGATCTGGAAGTGGATTGGGAGGTAGACAGGTGGAAAGCCTTGTTTCTAAGATGCTTCAAAGTCATTGCTAACATTACCTTGAGGGAGGCAAATTTAAAGGTTATTACCCGCTGGTACTTGGTACCAACTAAGTTAGCAGCTATGTTTCCAAATTCCTCTAACCTTTGTTTCAGAGGTTGTGGTCATTTGGGCTCCTTCCTACACATTTGGTGGGAATGCCCTCGCCTTAGGGGATTTTAGAACAAGATTTTCCACTTGATCCATAGGGTCTCGGGTCTCTCAGCCCCCAGATTCCAGAGGTGGCCCTTCTTAATGCTAAACCCGTTGGTCTTTCCAAACCTTTATTTAAACTTCTACATTTTATCTTACTTGGAGCCAAGATCACAATAGCCAGGTCTTGGAAACACCCCTCGGTTGCCTTTGCTGAGGCAAAGCAAAAAATTTCCTGGATCATGGTTCAGGAAAGACTTGCCAATATTATTTTGGATACTTCTTCTAAATTTTATTTAGTTTGGGAACCGTGGAAAATTTACCTAATTCTCACGTTGTAACCCACACTTACTTACCCTTTTGAATAGATTACCTGGTGCCTTCCTTTCTTCTCTTCAGTCACCTTTTGCTTCTTTTCTCTTATCTCCCTTATATCTACTATTTCTTTTTCTCCTCGGTTTTGCTATTCTGTCTTGTTATGTTAGCTCGGGATTTACTGGTACTTGTGGAGTTCCCCTCCCCCCCCCGTCCCTGAGGTTTGAGGTGGGTAGTGGCTATACTCTCAAAATGTCCTATGGGCTTGTGTTATGGCCTTTATGGTTCCTTTCGCTCTCTTAGACAGGACTTTGGTTATGCCAAGATAATTTTCTGGTCATTTAATAATGATAGAAGTGGAGTAGGTTGTTGTCTGTCTTTCCGGTTACAGTTTGATCCCAGATGGGGTAATCGGAGGGGCAGCGGGACCTATCTGGTTCATGATAGGATTGCTCTTTTCTATCGATTTATTTATGTTTATTGGTCCATTCCTCCCCTTGATAACAACATGTGGTGTAGGCATTTATTTGTGTATCTTGCTCTTTCTTTGTATGAGCATATAAGACTGTCAAACTCTGGCTAACTCGTTCTTTTTATTCTGTTATTCTGATAAAAAATTTTCAATAAAAAGATTTGAAACTAAAAATATGCGCTGTCACTGTACTAATGGCACTGGCTGGGAAGTGCCTATATATCTAGGGTAATCAAAGGGCTAAACGTGTGCTTAGCCAGTGTTTTTGTGTATTTTGTGTGGTGCTTTTACTAAGGGTTGTGATGGATTTTCTTTTTCTTCTTTGCAGGAAATATACATCCTTCACATCCCCGTTGTCAGGATGGAACTATGCCTTGTTTACATAGACAGACAGAGCTCCGTCCAGCCTCTCTCCTCGATGATCAACCTCATCTAATGGATGCCCGCTGGCACCCGCTAATCGGCTTTTGCTGTGACTAATACAGCGGAATCTGAGCATCGGTAGCGTGCCCATGTGCTCCCTACCCAGAAGTGCAGAATCACATTATATACATGATTCTGTACAGAACAGCCACCCTGTAGCAGTAAATATGCTATAGGGTGGCTGTTAAGTGGTTAATGCATTCTCTGCATTAAGGTAAAAAAACTTTAGTGCCACAGAATTCCCCCCAGCCTCCCCTTTATACTTACCTAAGTCCAATCAGATTGATAACAATGAGAGCCATTGGCTCCTGCTGCTGTCAATCAAATCCTGTGATGAGGGAGTGGGCTGCTGTCTGTGTCTATAGATACAGACGACTCAGCTTGGGATCTAGCCTGCATTACGTTACCCTAATTTGGTGTATTCCTAGTGGGGCATTCACTGAAGGGATGGAGCCAAAAGTGCAGGTGGGGGATGGCAGAAAAGTAGGGTCAGGGATGCTCTGTGCAAAACCAGTGCACAGTGCAGGTAAGTATGGTTTATTTGTTATTAGAAAAAAGAAGGTTTAAAATCACTGTAATGCATGATCAATGTGTGCAGCGCTGTGACCTGACACTTCTTGTGAAGAAAGAACATTTTGCACAATCCCTGGTTCTCCAAGTGTAGCGTTTGTGCAATAATTAGATCTAACACAGACACAAATGGGCTTAGCATTCACAGACACACAGAGAGCTTACTCCTGCAGTTGGAGATGATCTGTTTCATCACATTAGCACTCCAACATTCCTGATGCAATACCAAAGGGATAAGAAGGCATGCATAGGATGCTGTGTGACCTGGAACATGAAGTTGTCCTGTCCCCTTGGCCCATAGGGACCAGCTAGTTGAAGCAAAACATGATAAGGGAACCAATTAGCCATGATGCTACAAAGTGCAGCGACAATATGTAAGCCCATCATGACAAGTTCAGGCAAACAGACAACATAGGGAATAAAATTACACCAATACTGGGTTACAACAATGAAAACACTAGAACATGTACAATGCCACTAAATGAAGGGTATTGGTAGAACTTCTTTTTCTATTATTTGCCATTGTTAAAACTGCACCTCTTCCAGTACACCAGCATGTGGAATAATTTGCTGGTGTTCTGAATAAGAATAAGCTATACTCTAGCGGTTGCAGTATAAAGTCCATGTCTGATGCCACTAAAGCATATAAAAAGTAAATGTGTAAAGCCAAAAAGAGTAATTATATGTATTCAAAATGAAATAATAGGGGGCGTGGCCTGGCGACCGAGGAAGAAGGACGCTCGTCTGAGAGGCTCCATCTACCTGGAACCTAATCCTCTCGCATCCTCACGACAGCGGCCTCCCACAGAGGTAAAAACCATCCTAGTGTATTACTAAGACCCTCTGCCACAGCCAGATATCAACCTTGGGCAAAAACTCCACTTTTCTTGGAAGCGGACTAGGCCGCAGTTGAAGCCGCGGGCTAAATTTCCGGCCCGACGGACCCGCGAGGCGCACGGCGCCACCATCCCACGCCTCAGACACAATCATCTCGCTCCCAGGGCCATAGCACATCACCCCAGACCTCCAAGCCCGCACCCCAAGGTAGACTGACCAACTCTCTTCATATTTTCTAAGGGGAAAGCCGCCCGGGCACCACAGAAGATGGCCGCCTAAACCCCAAGCACTGTCACTCCTCACCCGCCCAAGCACCTCACCAGGGCCGTCATTGCTCACCACAGCTCACTCATGATGGGGAAAACTGATTCTGTTCGCTCCAGGTCACCCAGAGCACCCGATACTCAAATGAGCGCAAACGTACCTGCAATGTTCCGCTCCAGATCCCACTCCAGAGAAAATGCACAGTCGCAGGCCTCAAGCCAGAGCGGTTCCCAAACACAGAGGCCAGACTCACGACATAATAACATACAGCCTGCAGCACCAACGGTCCCCCCAGCAGCCCTACCACAACAGACCATCTGCATGGAAGACCTCAAGGGAATAGCAGCTGACATTAAATCAACGCTATCTGCAGCCATAGCTGACCTGAGATTTGACATGCAAGCTATAGCAAATCGCATGGAGGACATAGAAGACTCGGTAGACAGACATGAGACGACTATCACGGCACATAGTCGCACATTATCAGCTCAAACACTACAACTGAGAGAGATGCACAGAAGCATTGAGGACCTGGAGAACAGATGCCATAGGCATAACATTAGAATCAGAGGATTACCGGAAACGATTGATAGTGATCAAATCACTCAAGCAGTCTCTACCATCTTTAATGATTTACTGGGCAGACCCCCAGAAACTGCCGTTGAGTTTGAACGCATTCATCGAGCACTGCGCCCCAGGGGCAGAGAAACCGACCCCCCCAGAGACATAATTGGATGCCTGGTGGACTACCGCCTAAAAGAAGATATAATGAGACAAGCCAGACTCCGAGGCCGCATTACACACCAAGGCAACGAAATTAAACTATTTCAAGACCTGTCACCCATAACCTTAACTAAACGCAGAACACTGAGACCCCTTCTGGATACTCTCAGAGACCACAACCTACCCTACAGATCAGACCGAACAGAGTAATATAGAAGAAAATCCGCCATCAGGTGGTCCGTAGGTTAATACAGAGACCCCCCCAGCCAAAGAGACGGGGACCCCGCGTCACGAGCTACTTACGCAAGTTTGAGTTGCCGTC
>BLSH010359986.1:114112-129500 GCA_018402905.1 Glandirana rugosa | reverse complement strand
GGATCTGGGCCCTCAGATTATTTTATGTAAAAGTTTCGATCAATCTTTGTTAATTCCATATAACTAAAAATAGAGATTATACTCAACCTATTTTATACTCCTATTCGATATTAAAACACGGTTAAAAAAAGGTTCTATAGTAAGTGTTATACAGTGTCGTTGTATGACATATATCGATTAGATGCATCTTGAAATTATATACTTAATTTATACTTGATACGAGATTTTTAGAAGTTTAAAAATCATCTACAAAGGTATGTTTACGAAACGTTTCATATAGTTAATTCTGATGTCCCGTACTTCTATTCCGTAGACACATCCCGTTCGCTTATCTTCATGCCCTGTAGTCTTAATTGATATACTTTGCAAAGCATTTGTATGGAAACATCTACTAAAAATTTGAAGATTTTTAGAGCATAGTTCATATTTAATTCATATATTAAAGTTCTACGTAGATTAGCTATATACAGTATGTTGCTGTGACATATTGTGAATGATATCTTGGAAAAAAATTGGCACAAAATTATAGCTTATCCTCATATTTTATCCAACTCATATTAGAGATAAAAATCAATATACCTTAATTGTTTCTAACTAGCTTTGAAAATGTATTTTATTAGACTCCCGGGTCTAGGGGATAGATGTCTTGCATTCTGGGGATAAGACAGACTCTATCTGACTTGCTGCAATTTCTAATGCACACTGCACACACAACTCACAGTGTGGAATGAATGTAGAGTAAGCATTTCAGTATAGAAGAGAGGTCTGTACAACTGGGCAAGACTGAAGGTAAGGCTAGAGTTAGGCTTTAATAAAAAGTAATTGATGTTCCAATGACACTGAGATTCTGTAGTTATACTTTAAGATATTTAAATTTGAGTCTGGTGGTATGTGGTTTTACCCCGGTCCTTCTGGTCTTCTACTTCTTCTTTTGGTCTTCTTCCTTCCTCTTTGTCTTCAATCTTCATCTTCTTCTTCCTTCTTCTTTCACCGCCCCTGCTGCCGCAGCTGTGCCGTGCAGGGGGTGTCCCAGAATGGGCGGTCTTCAGTTTGACATTTCTTTTATAAGAAGGGCCTCTGACAACGATTGACGCCAGAAGAGGGTGGATCACACATTTACATCACTGGGTGGCCCCGCCCCTTCTTATAAAAGAAATGTCAAACTGAAGACCGCCCATTCTGGGAGACGCCTCTGGACGGCACGGCTGAAAGAACAAGGAAGAAGATGATGAAGATTGAAGACGAAGAGAGGAAGGAAGAAGACCGAAATAAGAAGCAGGAGATCAGAAGAAGGACCGGGGCAGGAAAAGATGGAGGAAGAAAGACCCTGGCAAGGGTTGTGTGGATGCGGCCCTTCTCCCCATCAACATAGGGACAAGGTTCTTGGGGGACCACAAAGCATCTCCCCATGTTGAGGGCATATGGCCTGGTATAGTTTGGAGGGGGGGGGCACTCGCTCGTCCCTACCCCCTCCTGCCATGCCAGGGCTGCGTGCTCGGATCAGGGTCTGGTTTGGATTTTGGGGGGACCCCTACGCCATTTTTTTAATTTGGCACAGGGTTCCCCTTAAAATCCATACCAGACCTGAAGGGCCTGGTTTGGACTTTGGGGGGACCCCCGTGTCATTTTTTAAACATTTTGGCGCGGGGTTCCCCTTGAAATCCATACCAGACCTGAAGGGCCTGGTTTGGAATTTGGGGGGACCCCGCATCATTTTTTTAAAATTTTGGGTGGGGTTCCCCTTAAAATACATACCAGACCTGAAGGGTCTGTTACGGACTTTGAGGGGGAACCCAACGCATTTCTTTTTTAAAATTGTGGAGTGGGGTTCCCCCTAAAACCCATACCAGACCTGAAGGGCATGGTATGGATGGGGGGGGGGGGGGCAACGCAATTCTTTTTCAGTGATTTTATCTATATTGCCAGGAACTGGCAATACATTACAGCCGCAATAATAAATGACAATTTTTCCTTTGGAAATGTCATTTTGCTCTGGCTATGTTCTAAACATCACAGAGGTTCGCCCTTTTACAGGTAGACTAAGGGGACCCCCCCAGGCATAATATTTAAAAGAATATTTAATTTTTATTGTCTCACTTTAAGCATTTTTAAAATCACTGCTCCTGAAAAAAACGATTGGTTTAAAAACTTTTTTTTGCATTGATACATGTCCCCTAGGGCAGGACCTGGGTCCCCATACACTTTTTAGGGCAATAACTTGCATATAAGTCTTTAAAAAGAGCACTTTTGATTTTTCATGTTCGAGTCCCATTGATTTTAACGGCGTTCGCATGTTCACACAAATTTTTTGCCTGTTCATAAGTTCTGGTGTGGGGGAGGGGTATTCGGCCCATCCCTACTCACTAATGAAAACAATGAGATTTCCCTTGTCATGTGATTCTGTGCAACTCAAGTCATACTTTTTTAGAAGTCCCACTAGTGTAAACCAGGCCTATATTTAAAGTTACATTTTTATTTACAGTAACATGTTAAAGACGAAATAAAAAATTAGTCATCTAATTTGTTTAGATTTAAGAAATGAAAACTAGAATATTTTAGATCTCTGTCCTAAAGTGTTCTGTCTGGTATGTCACTTGTTTCTATAATTTTTTTAAACATACAATATATCTTTTTGGTCACAATTATTATAGTAGAATTACAACCAAACCTTTTTTTTAATTTCTGATAGCACTGGAAATGATTAGAGCCGCTGTAAGTATTTTCATTGCTATTTCTAGCTCTGTTACAACCACTTGCTTTCTTGATGACACAACAAGAAAATAAAGAGTTGTCTTTAACAAGGACGCAGACAGCAACAGAAACCTGGCAAGGGTTCTAACTCTTGCCCACTTTATTCAAAACATCAAAACAAACAAAAAATTCTGTTGTTTAGCGTTAGGTTTTACAATATAGAAAGCTGGAATGCAAGCCAACAAAGTAGCTTTAGTGTTACAATATTGATAAATTGTTCAATTCCCTATCCTCCAGTGAAATTTTCATTAAGTATAAAAGTAAAATACAAGTTTTAGCACAAATGTGAATGCCAGCACTCTTCCAGACATACCAGGTACAGACTTGTGGAAAAATATTCAAACAAAAACATATTTTCTTCAGCAGTAAACTTATTACACAAAATGCATTGCCATGGAGAAACATAAACACAACAATATTTCACAATGACAGTTACAGTAAGGAAATCATAGGACAGAAAGGAATGTCAAGACAAAGTACCGTTCCCTTATACTGCAATGCAATACTATTAATAATAATGGCAAACACACCTTATATGTACCACAGTGATCCCAACTGTTGATATACAGTACATGTACAACATGTATACTATCTCACAAAAGTGAGTACACCCTCACATTTTTGTAAATATTTTATTATATCTTTTCCTGTGACAACACTGAAGAAATTTGACTTTGCTACAATGTAAAGTAGTGAGTGTACAGCTTGTATAACAGTGTAAATTTGCTGTCCCCTCAAAATAACTTAACACACAGCCATTAATGTCTAAACCGTTGGCAACAAAAGTGAGTACACCCCTAAGTGAAAAAGTCCAAATTGGGCCCAATTAACCATTTTCCCTCCCCGGTGTGATGTGACTCGTTAGTGTTACAAGGTCTGAATGGGGAGCAGGTGTGTTAAAATTGGTGTTATTACTCTCACTCTCTCATACTGGTCACTGAAAGTTCAACATGGCACCGCATGGCAAAGAACTCTCTGAGGATCTGAAAAAAAGAATTGTTGCTGTACATAAAGATGGTCTTGGCTATAAGAAGATTGCCAAGACCCTGAAACTGAGCTGCAGCACGATGGCCAAGACCATAAAATGGCTTAACAGGACAGGTTCCACTCAGAACAGGCCTCGCCATGGTTGACTAAAGCAGTTGAGTGCAAGTGCTCAGCGTCATATCCAGAGGTTGGCTTTGGGAAATAGATGTATGAGTGCTGCCGGCATTGCTGCAGAGGTTGAAGGGGTAGGGGGTCAGCCTGTCAGTGCTCAGACCATACCTTGCACACTGTATCAAATTGGTTTGCATGGCTGTCGATGATGCACAAGAAAGCTCACAGTTTGCTGAAGACAAGCAGACTAGGGGCATGGTTTACTGGAACCATGTCCTGTGGTCTGATGAGACCAAGATAAACTTACTTGGTTCAGATGGTGTCAAGCGTGTGTGGCAGCAACCAGGTGAGGAGTACAAAGACAAGTGTGTCTTGCCTACAGTCAAGCATGGTGGTGGGAGTGTCATGGTCTGGGGCAGTATGAGTGTGCTGGCACTGGGGAGCTACAGTTCATTGAGGGAACCATGAATGCCAACATCTACTGTGACATACCGAAGCAGAGCATGACCCCCTCCCTTCAGAGACTGGGCTACAGGGCAGTATTCCAACATGATAATGACCCTAAACACACCTCCAAGATGACAAATGCCTTGCTAAAGAAGCTGAGAGAAAAGGTGATGGACTGGCCAAGCATGTCTCCAGATCTAAACCCTATTGAACATCTGTGGGACATCCTCAAATGGAAGGTGGATAAACGCAAGGTCTCTAACATCCACCGGCTCCATGATGTTATCATGGAGGAGTGGAAGAGGACTCTAGTGGCAACCTGTGAAGTTCCGGTGAACTCCATGCCCAAAATGGTTAAGGCAGTACTGGAAAGAAACGGAGGCCACACAAAATATTGACACTTTGGGTCCAATTTGAACATTTTCACTTAGGGGTGTACTCACTTTTGTTGCCAGTGGTTTAGACATTAATGGTTGTGTGTTGAGTTATTTTGAAGGGTCAGCAAATTTACACTGTTATATAAGCTGTACACTCACTACTTTACATTGTAGCAAAGTGTAATTTCTTCAAAGTTTGCCGCACGAAAAGATATAATAAAATATTTACAAAAATGTGAGGGGTTTACTCACTTTTGTGAGATACTGTATAATATATGCATACAGTATATACAGCTAGTAAAATAAGTATTGAACACGTCACCATTTTTCTAGGTATATATTTCTAAAGGTGCTATTGACATGGTGACATTTTCATCACATGTCGATAACAAGCCAATGCAATACATACATATAAAGAAACCCAAACAAATATGTTCAGAAATTAGGTTATGTGTAATAAAATGGAAACACAGGGAAAGTAGTATTGAACACGCTAAATGAAATTTATTTAATGCTTCATACAAAATCCTTTATTGGTAATGACAGCTTCAAGACACCTCCTGTATGGAGAAACTTGTCAAATGCATTGCTCAGGTGTGATTTTGGCCCATTCTTCCACACAGTCTTCAAATCTTGATGGTTCAGTGAGCCTCTTCTATGAACTCAGATCTTTAGTTCTTTCCATAGATTTTCTATTGGATTCAAGTCAGGCGATTGGCTGTGCCACTCTAGCAGCTTGATTTTCTTTCTTTCAAACCAATTAAAGGCTCCTTGGCTTTGTGTTTGGGATCATTGTCTTTCTGAAATCTCCATAGTGGTTCATTTTCATCATCGTGTAGATGGCAGCAGATTTCTATCAAGAATGTCTTGGTACATTTTTCCATTCATCCTTCCTTCAATGATAGGAAGTTTGCCAGTAAGTTGAAAAACAGCCCCACGCTATGATGTTCCCACCTCCAAACGTCACTGTTGGTATGGTGTCTTTGGGTGATCTGCAGTGCCATTTGACCTCCAAACATTTTGCATATTATGGCATCCAAAGAGTTAATTATTCTCCCAGTATTTCAAAGGCTTGTCTAAGGCTGGGTTCACACATGTGCAGTGTGAATTGCAGCTCTGTTTTCTTTGCAAAGAGAAAATGACTTCATTCAGCGGTTCCTCTCCATTGAAGCTCCGGATCAGTTGACCAAGGAGGGGGGAGGTGTAGGAGAAGGGGAAGAGAATTTGTGTTCAGAACGGAACACATCTGCGAATCAGATGTGTTCCAATGGAGGTTTATGTGCCTGCAATTCGCACCGCATTGCACAGAAAACGCACACATTTTTTGTGCAATGCGGAGTGCGGATGCAATGCACATATGTGAAGCAGACATATTGAAAAGAACATATTTTCAAATGTTCTGCGAATTGGATGCGGTGTAAGCCACATCCTATTTGCATATGTGTGAACCCAGCCTTAAAGTTGGCAGCAAATTTTAAACAAGCTTCAACATGCTTTTTCTTCAGCAATGGAGTCTTGCATGGTTAGTGTGCATACAGGCCATGGCGGTTGAGTGAATTTCTTATTTTGTTCTTTAAAACTATTGTTCCTGCTATTTCCATGTCTTTCTGAAGATCTCCACAAGTGGTTCTTGGCTCTTGGACAACTCTTATGATAATTCTTTTCACTCCTCTGTCAGAAATCTTGCGAGGAGCACCTGATCGTGTCTGGTTTATGGTGAAATTATGTTCTTTCCACTTCTGGATTATGGCCCCAACAGTTCTCACTGGAACATTCAGAAGTTTAGAAACCTGTGAAACAAAACACATTATTAAAAATGAAAGTGAGACTTCTCCTTTAAAAGCTCCTCAGCTACCTTAGCACTGATCAACCTTGAATTGAGACCCAAAATGCCCATCGGCTGCTTGAAAGGAGCCGAGGGGGATAGAGTCGCTTATATAAGCAAGAAAGATTATGTTGGGGAACACATGTGGGGGCTTTCAGTGAAGAGCAGTGTCTAGCTTCCTAGTGCACTAAAGGACAGCATAGCAGTAACTGCTTGCCTAAGACCTCATGCACACAGGACATTTTTTGACTGTTTTTCAGCAGCTGTTTTCAGCTGCAGACGTTTTATTCTACAGTCAATAAACCCTCCATCATGTTATCCTATGTGTTCATGCACACATAGGCTGTTATCAACTGTTTTTAGCAGTAATGTTTTTGAGCTGTAAAAAAAACCCAAGACCAGAGGATTTTTTTGGATGTTTTTCAGCTGTAAAAACGTTCAAACGCTCAAAAACGCTCAAAAACGTCAATCCCCAACGTTTTTGGACGTTTTAGACCAATTGAAAAAAAAAAACCGCTGGCCCTTTTAAAATGCTAAAAAAAACGCAAAAAAATGGCGGTAATATAACACTGGCAAAAGCTGAAAACATCCCTGATAAGCTACTGACGTTTTTGGACTTTTTTTAAAAGTCCTGTGTGTATGAAGCCTTAAGGCTAGCTTTGTCTGACGGAAAATTCTGAATGAGACAACTGATAAGATAAGAGTGACTGCAAAGACTCAGTTCTCTGTCTGATTTGCAGCTTGAACTATTGTTGTCTGCAAACCATAGGCTTTGTGCACTATGCTCTAAAAAATCTTTAAAGCAGTAGTAAAGCGCTGAAAAAAAAACATGCAAGACAATAGCATAATGTGCTAGTATGTGATGTATACTAGCAAATTATGCTATTGTCTTGCAGTTTTTTTTTTCCAGTGGTTTACTACCACTTTAAAGATATTTTAGAGCATAGTGCACAAAGCCTATAGCTTGCAGACAACAATAGTTCAAGCTGCAAATCAAACAGATAATTGAATCTTTGCAGTCACTCTTATCTTAGTTGTCTCATTCAGAATTATGAAATACTCACCTTAGAACAAAGCCCCTGCAGAGGCGCCCGGTAAGAGCTGAGGAGGATGACATGTTCCCCTGGCATTTCTTCCGGGTTCATGAGCTCCAGTGCTGTGAGTGGTCGGAGTTATGATGATGTCACTCCGTTCCGGCAAGGAGCTCCGAAGTTCTGACACGATACGTCGGACCTTCAGAGTGCACGTGCCGCTGACATCAGCAGCTGCATGCAGGGTGAATATCTCCTAAATGGTGCAAGTTTAGGAGATATTCATTTTACCTACAGGTAAGCCTTATTATAGGCTTACCTGTAGATAAAAATCCCCAAGCGGAGTATAAAACTGCTTTAACCTCCCTGGCGGTATTCCCAAGTGTGGCTCGGGGTGAATTTTTATTACCAAAAGCGGTAACCCCGAGCCACACTCAGGATTGCATCGCTGGATCCAGGCAGCATTACTTACCTTGTCCCCTAGATCCAGCGATGTCTTCCTGCTGTGTCAGCAGGCTGTTTCTTCCGCCCAAATCACTGTGATGCCGGGTTCTGTTCCCTGCGAGCGTCGCATGGGGGTGGTGCCTGGCGGCAAATTCAAAAAGTGAAACACACACATACAGTACACTGTAATCTGTAAGATTACATTACTGTATGAAATAATTTCACATCTCTTTTGACCCTAGTGCTTTGTCAGCTCCCTGCATGTAGGCAAGCAGTTAGCTGTATATTATATATGTCATTCTTTCTGCCTGGAGACTTGATTATGTCCATGGCATCCAAAAAGCGTCCCTTTACATGAAAAGCTTTTTTTGACCAGCTAGAAAACAGTGATAGTAAATAAGATCACTTGCAGAATTGAGTGATACTGATTTGTGGGGAAATTCGTCATCAGACACTGAAAGTGACGACAGTGACAATTCTGCAACTGAGCAAATTTCTGTGTTTTTTATTTGATTACATTATAAAATAAATGTTATTATTATTAAATTATTATTTTTGATAATTATTTATAGTTATTTATTATATTATAATTTATGATTTCATGTTTCAAACTTTATCATACCCGGGATGTCTACTAGACTCTTGTTTGGACAGATTTAAGTGAGTTATTCTTAATAATTACAGGCCTACAATATAAAACGCCAAATTTCTATGCAAAACAATGTAGCACTTTGAGACACAAAATGGATAATCTATTTCTAGGTTTTTCTGATATAGAAATGACTAGAGAGGGAATTGGATTTAAACTGAAACTGACTAAAACACACAGTATAACAGTGATAGCAGTGCTGCTGAAGGCAAGTTACCTTGTGGTGTGTGCAAGTGCTTGTGATAGTCTTCAGTTGGTTCCTCTGTTCCTGTGAAGTCCATTTTATTTTAGCTGTACACATGACCTCAATTACTAAGCAAGTTAAAGTTTTATTTTATATGTTAAGTGGAGTTCCACCCTTTTAAAAGTCAGCAGCTACAAAAAGTGTAGCTGCTGACTTTTAATAATCAGACACTCACCTGTCTCCAGCGATGCAGCCACCTGCAGCGTCGCTCTTCTCTCCTTCCTCCGTGCAGTGGCAGCATCACAAGTGTGGGCGCCCGGCTTTGGCTTCAAAGCGGGGCGTGCACTGCGCATGCGTGAGCCGTGCTGCGCCCTGTGAATGACCCGCGTATCTTCTAGGACTTGTGACGTGTCCCAGAAGATCGCTGGGAGGGAGGGGGAAGGTGAACTTCCTTCCGGAACCGCGGCGCCAGGAGAGGAAGTGGACCTGGGTCCCTGTAATAATAGGGTCCCTGCCCCCCCCCCCCTGCCAATTGTGGCAGGTCAGGGGGCCACGGCCACCTTCCCTTAAAGCCGAAGTTCCACTTTTGGGTGGAACTCCGCTTTATTTATTATTTTCTCTGTATTTGCATGCACAAAAAGCTGTTCACCAAAAGTAACAGAGGTTAGTGTGAACTATATTACTGTCAGTGGTTCTTATAATGATCAACTTTTAGTGACAAGTTGCAAATTTTCTATTTTTCTCTTTTGGAAAAAAAAGGCTTTGCTGCAACTGCTCAGGTCAGTTAAAGCTTGTTCCATTCCCAGTCACTGTCACTTTTGCTGAAATGGCAAATGGAAAAATAAAAGCAATAACTAAACGACTTCATACAAAAGATGCTGTCATTACCTGTATAACTTTCTAGAGTTGTCAGAATATAATACTAGTGTAATAGTCCTTTAAGTTCCTCCATCCACTAAGTTCCACCCTTAATGTCATTTAACTGTCAAATGCCAGAGTCCCCCAATGGCCTATTGTCCAATATGCTTGACATCTTAAAGTGATTGTAAAGGCTCGCTTTAAAAAAACAAAAAAAAAAAAACAAACATGTTATACTTACCTCCTCTGTGCAGTTGGATTTGCACAGAACAGCCCAGATCCTCCTCTTCTCGGGTCCCTCTTCTGCTCTTCTGGTCCCTCCCTCCTTCGAGTGCCCCCACAGCCAGCAGCTCTCTTTGGGGGCACCCAAGCCGAGTCAGAGCTCTATGTATCCATTCAGACATGGAGCCCTGGCTTGGCCCCACCCCCTCTCTCCCCTGATTGGTTGACAGACTTTGATTAACAGCCGCGGGAGCCAATCGCACCACTGCTGTGTCTTAGCCAATCAGGAGGAGTGTACTGGATGGCTGAGGGAATTGTGGACATCACTGGAGAGAGAAGGGACTCGGGGTAAGTATTAGGGGGTGCTGGGGAGGGTGCTACACACAGAAGGTTTTTTATATTATAGATGCACAGAATGCATTAAGATAAAAAAACTTCTGCCTTTACAAACACTTTAATGCAAAACACAAGAATTGACGTGTTATTTATATATTGTGATAAGATTAATACAAAAACAGAGCTGAAATAACTGTGATCAGATATTCAAAGTGCAAGTACCACTTGAAATATAAATAAAAATCCTCAGAAAAATCCAGCCACTGTTATAAACATTACACACTCCACTCTTGTGATATTCCACAGGGATTCCACCACCACCACCAGCTGCATGGGATCTCTGAATGGTAAGAGATCAACATAGTGCTATGTAACAAAGATGGTAGTAACTAAAGCCTCCAAAAGCCTCCTGTTTGATCACTCTCAATCAAAGACTGCATAGGAAATGAAAAAAGAGGGCCCTC
This sequence comes from Glandirana rugosa, assembly GCA_018402905.1. Taxonomy (NCBI): domain Eukaryota; kingdom Metazoa; phylum Chordata; class Amphibia; order Anura; family Ranidae; genus Glandirana; species Glandirana rugosa. Next base: position 118,814 of record BLSH010359986.1, on the reverse strand, counting down.
TTCCCCTAACGATGTCTGCCTACTGATGAAACATGTTAGGAGGGGCCTGGTGTGTGACGTCAGTAAGTAAATATAATACAATTGAATAAATCAATAATAAACTAGCTTTAGGCGGTTTTACACTATGGTTTTTGCTCTTTGTTTTCTTCATTTTCTATGTGGTCTTTGATTGTGGGTGATCAAACAGGAGGTGTTTGGAGGCCTTAGTTACTACCTATTTTGATCTCTTATCATCCCACACAGCTGGAGAGAGGCTTGTGCATGGTGGTGGTGGAAACCCTGTGGATTATCACAAGAGTGGAGTGTGTCACTTCCCTAAAGGGGGCTTTAATGGGGCAAGCACTTTGAATATTTGATTAATTATGCACTCTTTTGCTATTAATCGCATGACTATAAAATTAAAGGGATAGTGCACCAATTTTCATGTTTTGAATTCTTGCTGGTCTTGTATTCAGATGTTTTGAGTGCTGCTGTTCCTTCATACACTAAGCGCAGAATTCCTTTCTTGTTTATTTGACATTTTATTGATGGGGGTGAGTTCTAAAGTGTAAGTCTTTAGAACCATCTGTCATGATTTTACTGCTATCTGTGGGCCCCATTAGAATTGAGAATTTCCTCTTACATACTGTTAAGGTGTCAACAGTTTTACCAGACAGGAAGTGAAGGAAACTCTACAAGAGAGACACAGTATTAAGTATCTGACAGGATTTTTAGCCTTATCCTATTCTACCAAAAAATCTTTTATTGGTGTCTGTGTCCCTGTTGGAGATTTTCCTTAAGAATCTTGGACAGCAGTAAAAACTGACAGGGGTTTGAATCCTTCCCCACTCTATTCAAAAAAATAGTAAAAGGGTTTTCTTGTACATAGACTTTAAAGTAGAGCTACAGGCAAATCTTGTTTTTTTCATTAGGGATAGAGCTGGGGAGGGTTATAACTGCTGTCAGATTTTTTTCGTCATGTGTGTCCCATTGCAGAGGTTTCCCTTCACTTCCTGTGCCATAGCCAAACAGGAAGTGAGAGGAAATCCCTGCAAATTAAGGGAATTTCTTGGGGATCCCCCAGGCCACCAGAATTAGTGTTTCAATTGGAAGATGTGCCCTCTATTACTTTTCTGGGGACAACCCATAATTTTATTTTACTTTCAATGATAATGATAAACAGGACATATAGAGAGGGTGAATCTCCCTAAGGGAGACACAGACAGCATTACAAACTGACAAGCATTCTAATCCCTTTCCCCTCTATGGAAAGCAAAAAGAAAAAGTTTTGCCTTTAGTTATAATTTAATTCAAGTAGAGGGCATGGTTTAATTAAAAGAAGTTAAAGCTATCTGTACCTTGGATCTAAGGGGGAAATACAAAGACATGAAAGAGATGTATGTTTTGAAGATTAAAAATAGGTGCCAGTAGATAATGCATTTCAGCACTGTTGTTATGTACTTAATTGTAGACTGGATTGTTTCACTTTGAGGTATAACGGTGTGTTACAATGATAGGCCCATTCTTTCTGACTTTGAATGACCTATAAAAGTCATCAGGCACCATATTAGGCAACACTCTTCTCATTTGAGATACACGTTAAAAAAGCTTCCTAAACCCAATATTGCAAGGGTGTTCTCTCTAGTGCTAAGCAAAACATGACATTTTAAATCCTTGGTAGGGAAGAGATAACAAATGTAACATCTAAATCTTGCAGCATTATAATTGTCATTTATGTGTGGGTGTGCTGAGATACTAAATATAACCTGTGCATTGTAAAGGCTAGAAACAGCCTCAAAGCTTCTTCAGACTGAAGAGACTTTTTGTAGGAAAAGGCTTGTGTGTAAATCTTGCTTCTGCTCTATTTTGCTTCTGCTCTGACGCCCCTGCACTTCTAAATCTATCACTCTCTTTGGTGTTGGAGTATTTATGCTGCCATCCATATCCTGCTGACTTCACTCTTCTTATCTTCATGGTCTTGAAAAGCTGCAAGACACTAATATGTGTTACAGTCACACTGTGACAGCAGTAGTTGATAGAAGACAATGAAAGATTCATACCCAAATTGCTCACACGTGTTTTCTTTCCTGCGGGAAATGAAATACGTATTATATGCCAAATAGTCAACAAAGAAATGAAATTCTTCAAACAAATCCTGAAATGTTATCTAGTAACCAGTTTCTACTGCACTTTACAATATGTGTCAATATTTGGTACATATAGTTTTAAAACTGTTAAAAAAACACAGTGCATTCTAAGCTCTGATTGGGCAAAGCATTGCCCAATCAGGGCACAGTGAATAGCTGGTTGTTAAGGAGCAGGGCAAGAAAGCCTGCCGCAGTGTCCTTAACAACCGATAAGTCATCAGCTGTCAATGGGCTTCCTCGCTGACAGCTGAATAAAAATAAAAACATTGCCGGCAATAAAAAAGTTGAAAAAAACATGGCATGGGGTCCCCCCAAATCCATACCAGGCCCTTTGGGTCTGGTATGGATTTTAAGGGGAGCCCCAGGCCAAAATTGAAAAAAAAATCAGTGTGGGGTCCCCCCAAAATCCATTCCAGCATGCAGCCCAGCAGGCTAGGAAAGGAGGGGGATGAGCGAACACCCCCGAACCATGTTGATGGGGACAAGGGCCTCATCTCCACAACCCTGGGCTGTGGGGATCTGCTGGCAAGGGGCTTATCTGAATATGGAAGCCCCCTTTACCAAGGGAGCCCCCAAATCCCCCCCTACCCATTCACCAAAAAAGTGTCAAAAAGTAATAAAAGCCTAGAGACAGTTTTTGCCAATTCTTTTCTAAAAAATAAAAAAAACAATGTCCCTTGATGTAAATCCATCATCAATCACGACGCCGCTGCACTGCCAGACCCGAAAAAGAAAAAAATGCTCCACTGTCGACTAAGGCAAACTGCAGAATGCCTGGCTTGCCGTTAGATAGTTCTTATATTGGTAAGGGTGGAAGCCACCTGGCAATGTCACCTGGTGGCACCACCCCCTTGTGATGTCGCCAACTGGTGCATGCTGGATCGGTGACATTGATGAGCATTTCTTTTTTCATTCTTTTTTAGGTCCTGTGGTGGCAGTGTGTTTGATGATGGATTTAAATTGGGGGACATTGTTTTTTTTATTTTTAACCACTTCAGTCCTGGAAGGATTTACCCCCTTCCTGACCAGAGCACTTTTTGTGATTCGGCACTGCGTCGCTTTAACTGATAATTGCGAGGTCGTGCGACGTTGTACCCAAACAAAATTTTCGTCCTTTTTTTCCCACAAGTAGAGATTTCTTTTGGTGGTATTTGATCACCTCTGCGGTTTTTATTTTTTGCGCTGTAAACAAAAGAAGAGCCACAATTTTGAAAAACAAAACAATATTTTTTACTTTTTGCTATAATACATATCCAAAAAAAAAATGTATTCTTCCACGTATTTTTGGTAAATAAAATCGCAAAAAGAGTTTATTGATTGGTTTGCGCAAAAGTTATCACGTCTAAAAACTATGAGAATTGATTTATGGCGTTTTTATTATTTTATTTTTTTTACTGGTAATGCTGGCAATCTGCAATTTTTATTGGGACTGCGATATTGCGGTGGACAGATCAGACACTTTTTACGCTCTTTTGGGAACATTGACATTTATATAGCGATCAGAGCTAAAAATAGCCACTGATTACTGTATAAATGTCACTGGTGGGGAAGGGGTTAACACTAAGGGGGCGATCAAGGGGTTAAATGTGGTCCCTCACTGTGTTCTAACTGTGTGGGGGCTTGGCTGGCAGGGGCATGACAGAACTAACTGACCCCGATTACAGGGATCAGTAGATCACTGTCATCTCCCCTGACAGAATGGGAAACCGCCGTGTTTACATCGGTGGGTCCCCGTTCTGCCTCTGTATTAGGTGATCGCGTCACCGGTGGACATTGATTCCGCTCGACCCAGGGTAACACTCACGCAGCGTGCAGCGGGCAACTGCGGCTGTGCAAATCACCATTTATAGAATCTGATTTGCACAGTGGAGCCGCTTTGCCACCATTTATCTATATGAGGCAGACGGCAAGTGGTTAATAAAGGAATTGTCAAAAAGTGCCTCCTGTTTTTATTTATTTTTTATACTTTTTTGGTGAATGGGTAGGGGTACTATGTACTCCAAACTCATTCACATAGGAGGGGCCTCCAGTATATTTCAGTGCATTATGTGTAGAGTTGAGCGAACTTCTGGAAGTCTGGTTCTGCTGGTTCGGCCGAACTTCCGGACAAAGTCCGGGTTTGGGTCCGGACAGAACCCGAACTTTGTCCCGGCCCCCGAACCCCATTGAAATCAATGGGGACCCGAACTTTTAGACACAAAAATGGCTGTAAAAAAGTCCTGGAAAGTCCTAGAGGTCTGCAAAATGAAGGAAATGGGGGTAAGGGTGGGACAAGTGCCCTACAAATAAATGGGGACAGGGAAATAACTAAAATCATTTTAAAAAAATAAAAACATAAAAAAATCAAAAATGGAGGTGGATGTGGACCATCTTCAAACTGGGTCTGAAAAGTATTAATTAACGGTAGAAGCCATATAACTGTTCTAAAATCATCTTCAAACGGTGTCAAAAAAAGTATAAATAAACCGGGAGAACCCATATCACTGTTCTGCAAACATCTGGAAACTGTGTGTAACACTTTAACTAAAACCGGGAGAAACCATACTACTGTTCCAAAGGTCTACAAACGTCTTGTC
>BLSH010359986.1:67621-86134 GCA_018402905.1 Glandirana rugosa | reverse complement strand
CCCCTGTCTCTCAGACCCCCATCTCTCAGACCCCCTGTCTCTCAGACCCCCCTTTTCCCAACTCTGGAAGGTGGAGAAGCGGCTGTCTAAGTGATGCATTTCACAATTTTTTAAGTCCTAGCCACCCAGAGCTGTCAGCTTCCACATCCCATCGGCAGTGTCTGCATCATATGGTGGACGGTTATCTAGGGGTGAAAACAGAGATGGAGAGATTTACAGTTGATGATCCACTGGCTTACTGGGTCATGGGAATAGACCACTGGGCAGAACTTGCCTGGTATGCAATTGAGTTGCTGGGCTGCCCTGCATCCAGCGTACTTTCCGAATGGGCATTCAGTGCTACTGGAGGTTTTGTTACTCATAATAAAACGTTTCTGTTCACAGACTTCATGGACCGTCTGACATTTATCAAAATGAATCAGTCCTGGATTACCAGCAGCTATGAATCCCCTGATGCTGATGTTGCTAATTGAGTGTTTTTGGGATGTGGAATCTCGGCAGGACTTCTAGGCTGTCTAGCGTTGTGTGTGTTGATTTTATGTGGAAGAATTTTTTTGGTGTAGGTTTCATGGGTACAATTAACACCCAAAGACCAATTTTTCTGTCCCTGTAACCCTATAGAAGTACTCTTGATGAAAGCAAGAATTGGTCTTGCTGTCAGAAATGGAAATTATATGCACCTGTTAAACAGGTGCGGACAAATTGGTCTTTAATCTCTAATCTTGTTCCTAGCGCACTTTGTGACCTCATCATACAGGCTGGCTCCCCAAGCCATTGCTTACAAAATAAAGAAAGCTTGCAGAGAAATTTTTTTTGGCTATATAAACGCAAGTATTGCTGCAGCAGCTTCTATACACAGTACAGATGTGCCACTTTACAGGTAGACTAAGGGGACCCAAAGACACTATATTGAAAATCATTTTTCATTTTTATTCTTTCACTTTAAGCATCAATAAATCACTGCTCATTTAAAAATTACTCTTTTACAAACTTGTTTTCATTGATACATATCCCCAAGGGCAGTGCACAGACCCCCATAACCATTGTATGCCCAATGACTTGCATATAAGCCTTCAAAATGGACACTTTTCATTTTTCCAGTTCGGGTTCTATAGACCATTTCGGGTTTGGGTTTGTTATCCGTTATTGGTTCTCCTGGCCCCTCCCTCCTGTCGAGTGCCCCCACAGCAAGCAGCTTGCAATGGGTGCACCTGAGCCAAGCTGCAGCTTCATATTTCCATTCTGACATGGAGCCCCAGTTCGGCCCATCTCTCTCCTGATTGGCTAACTGACTTTGATTGACAGCAACGGGAGCCAATGGCACCACTGCTGTGTCTCAGCCAATCAGGAGGGAGTGTCATGGATGGCCGAGGGACTCGTGGACAGCGCTGGATCAAGATGGGGCTCAGGTAAGTATTAGGTGGTGCTGGGGTGGCTGCTGCACACAGAAGGCTTTTTAATCTTAATGCATAGAATGCATTAAGATAAAAAAAACCTTCTGCCTTTACAATCCCTAAGTACTGCTGAAGGTAGAAGGGGCCACCAGCTAATCTGAGACTCTGTGTATTGCAGTCACAGTCCTTGTAGCTATCTCTAACCATCAAAGCATAAACATCCCTGGAGCTCTAGACAAGGTCCTAATCACAATGTCCAGAGACAGCTTCCAACCAGCTTCCCTGCAATACTCTTCAGTGAAACGGTTCCCTATTCCAACTGAGCTTCAAAGTCAGTGTCTTCTAGAAAGTTTATTTAAGGCCCGGACAGGCCTGAGGCCTGACAGAAACAACTTGTCAGTAATACAGCTTCCTCCCAGGGAGCAGAGACCCCAGAAGAGAGAGCTCTGAACAGGCCCTCCCAAACAGGTCAAATAAATATTCATAACCCAGTGGCTAACCCTCTTTCTCTATTTCTAGAAGTTTCTTTCAGAGGTCGACAAAAGATATCAACCTCTAGGTTTAGGGATAGACCTAAAAAGTAAATTGCTGCTCAGCTGGATACAGCAGGGCCAAAAACTAAATTTATCCAGTCTAGGACAGGAGGCTACACAAATATTAGGACTGCCAAAGAGATTTTGTTGAAACCTTTTTTCCATTATAAGTAGTGCAAGTCCAATTGAGCCCCATTGTTTAAATAGTAAACTATGCACATTCAGGATGCAGGCTTTGGAATGTATAGACAATTCCCCTCAATGACCACTCCAACAGCCATGGTAAAGGCTGTCACACCTACAAAAGGCATGTAGTCTGAGCAAAACCCTGAACATAAAATTAAACAACTTATTGTAATGGTTTACATGGTGAGGAAACAAAAGTATTTATGGGATACATAGTACAACAGGCAGGATTGGGGTGGGGGGTAATTTGGAGAAAGCATGGATCTAAAGATTTAGAATGAGATGGGGAGTGTGGAATAAAGACGATGACTCACCCTTATCCATGGATTTTTCCAATCTATGTGCAATAGAAAATGTAGGGTTTTTTTGTGACTGGTGCCATCATAATGTGAGCCATTTTGATGTATTTGTTATATCACTGATGGGGCTCCCCTTCATCTTTTGCATACACTTTGACCCAGGAAGCTGACTTCCCACTGACTGCAGCAATCAATCTGCATGGCTAAAGTTAGTGCAAAAGAAAAGTAACAGAATAAACCTTTTTTAGGTACATTAGTGATAGAAGGAAAAAATACAATGGGATCACTAAAATGAAAACTGGGCACAACACATATGTTGAGGGAGACCAGGATGTAGCAAACCATTTAAACAATTACTTTTGTTCAGTCTTCTCAGAAACGGACTGCACTAATGATAACAAGTTAGGGAATCATATTAGTTCTAGTAATGATGGTTCATTTCTAGGATTTGGAGACAGAGGTAGCTGAGGAACTGGCTCGGTTAAAGCTTAATAAAGCAATGGGCCCTGATGGTATTCATCCCAGAGTTCTAAGAGAACTTTGTGATATAGTTGTTGGACCATTAACAAATCTTTTAAATAAATCTCTTCTAACAGGAGAAGTTCCCCATGACTGGCGAATAGCTAATATTGTACCTATCCACAAGAAGGGCAGCAAGGTAGAAGCTGGCAATTACAGGCCAGTGAGTTTAACATCAATTGTAGTCAAGGTAATGGAATCACTTCTCAAAAGAAGGATCATTGATCACCTAAAAATACACAGCTTGCTGGACCCAAAGCAGCATGGCTTTACAGAGGGCAGATCGTGCCAGACAAATCTGATTGAATTCTTTGACTATATTACCAGTGTTTTGGACCAGGGTGGTGCTGTGGACATAGTGTATCTTGATTTCAGCAAGGCATTTGATACAGTTCCACATAATGATCTGATACAAAAGTTGTACAAGCTGAGACTTAACCCTTGGGTGGTTCAGTGGATATGCAGTTGGTTAAAGGATAGATCCCAGAGTGTGGTTGTAAATGGGGTTCACTCAGAACAGAGACCAGTCACTAGTGGGGTACCACAAGGCTCTGTACTGGGTCCTGTTCTATTTAACCTATATGTAAGTGATATAACTAAAGGTTTGTCGGGCAATGTATGTCTCTTTGCTGATGATACAAAGGTGTGTAATAGGGTTGATATCCCTGGAGGTGTCTGTAACATGGAACATGATTTGGCATTGCTGGAAGATTGGTCAAAGCAGTGGAGACTGCAGTTCAATATTTCTAAATGTAAAATAATGCATCTAGGGAAAAAGAATCCCCTTAGAGAGTACAGCACTGGGGGTACAGTGTTAGCCAGCGCTACAGAAGAAAAAAGATTTGGGGGTGCTTGTTTCAGATGATTGCAAAATGAGCAATCCGTGTGACCAGGCAGTGGGAAAAGCAAATAGATTTTTATAGGTACTTTTTGGCCAGGCAATTACTAGTGGTGAATCGGTGGCTAAAGGGACCTAGGGATGACACGGCGGTGGTCTTGGAGGCGACAATCGTGAAGTCCTATGAGGCCCTGGCTTTTCTAATTTATAGGGGGCGTAAAGCACCCTATACATTGACAACCTCTATGAAGGTGGTGCTTAGGGCCTGGCATCTGGTACAGGGGAGGGAGTTCGGAGGTCCATTTCCGGTCTCCCCACATACATCATTGTGGAGGAATCCCACTCTCCAGCAATTTTATAAATTCTAGGACCCCTGTGTGTGGACTAGGTTCGGGGTAAAAGTCTTGGGCGATATTACAGATGACTCCCAGTTGTTGCCATTTGAGGAGCTCAAAATAAGACATGGTTTACCAAATAATCATTTGTTTAGATACATCCAACTGTGCCATGCTTATCAGATGCAATATGGCCTGACGGGTGGTAACTTTGTGGTATCAGAGTTGGAGACTATGTTGCGAAGTGAGGATTTGGTTAAACCATTATCCATTATTTATAAATATTTGTTTATTGAGACAGGTAACCTTTTGAGTAAATGTAGATCTAAGTGGGAGGCAGTAATCCCGGACCTGGATGATAAGGGCTGGGGGGATATATGGGATGAACCAGGTTAGTTTTCGTCCCGTGACTATCTAATTCAATATAAAATTGTGCATAGGGTTTATCTGACGCTGGCTAAGATGACCCGCATCTTTGGAGAGGGGGATTCCTCCTGTTGGAGATGCGCGGAACAAATGGCAGACTTTATGCACATCTTTTGGGATTGCCCAGCAATAAAATTATTCTGGGAGGGAGTCCTTGCTTGCATTACGGACATAATCTCAATACCACTAACCCCGGAAGCTAAATATTGCTTGTTGGGTCTGGTGGATAATGTGGTCCCAAGTACAGCAATGAGAACCCTCCTTAGTTTACTCCTCTTCCATGCCAGGAAGCGGATTGTCTTGACATGGAAGAGCTCCTCTCCACCCACGGTGGACTCATGGAAGTCCCTGGTAAATAGAACTCTTCCTAATTATAAAGCTGTATATCGGAATAGAGGGACATCCCGGAAGTTCAATAAAATTTGGAGTGGATGGTTGGTTTCACCCTTGACAGCAACAGACTAGTTAATTAAAAGGCCAGTTTAGTATTGCTGACCGATTTAATGGGAGTGCGAGGGTTAGGTGCGGGGCGCATCTGTTTGAGGTAAATATCTTTCCTCATTCCTAATTTTTATGTCAGGGGCAACAGGCCTGGAAATGGTTGGTGGAACATGAAAGCTTGTTAGTTGTAATTACTCCTTCGGATAACATCCCCCGTTAAGGGCAAAAGAGTAATGCTGTATTGTGGAGTGGTTTGTTCTCCCCCTTTTTTTTTTCTCCTTTTTCTATGTCCTTTCCTGGTATTGTGGGGAGGGTGGTGGGTAGCCTAAGGTTGACCCTCTTGGTGTAAGGTCAAATCGTTAGGTTATGTCGATGTCTTTTATGTTGTATTATACTGTAATGTCTTAAAAATTAATAAAGATAAATTAAAGAAAAGCAAATAGAATTCTGGGATGTTTCAGTAGAGGGATCACCAGCAGGAGGAAGGAGGTTCTGATTCCTCTATATAGATCTTTAGTGACACCTCACTTAGAATACTGTGTCCAGTTCTGGAGACCACACTTACAAAAAGATATTGATAAGATAGAACGAGTTCAGAGACGGGTAACAAAAATGGTGAAAGGTCTGGGGGATAAAACATATCAAGAGCGACTTCAGGAACTTAATATAGATAGATAGATAGATAGATAGATAGATAGATAGATAGATAGATAGATAAATAGTTGGGATGGGTGTTTCTGTCCAGGGGGTTTGCCAAATCCTATTTGAAATCAGCTAAACCTGAACTTAGCTGCAAATGCCAATAAAGTTTATGGAATGAATCTTGATACTAACTTCTGGCCACTTGCAAGGCTAATAGGTAAGCTATTGTAAAAAAAAAAAAGAAAAAAAGAAAAGAAACTGGGCACCACCATTAAGAGTTCATGCAACTTCCAGGGCAACATAGAAAATACACATATTTTAAATGTTCAGTAATGGAAGATACAGTACAGGGTGAGCCATTTATAAGGATACACCTTAATAAAATGGGAATGGTTGGTGATATTAACTTCCTGTTTGTGGCACATTAGTATATGTGAGGGGGGAAACTTTTCAAGATGGATGGTGACCATGGCGGCCATTTTAAAATCGGCCAGTTTGAATCCAACTTTTGTTTTTTCAATAGGAAGAGGGTCATGTGACACATCAAACTTATTGGGAATTTCACAAGAAAAACAATGGTGGGCTTGGTTTTAACGTAACTTTATTCTTTCATGAGTTATTTACAAGTTTCTGACCACTTATAAAATGTGTTCAATGTGCTGCCCATTGTGTTGGATTGTCAATGCAACCCTTTTCTCCCACTCTTCACACACTGATAGCAACACCGCAGGAGAAATGCTAGCACAGGCACACCATTGTTTTTCTTGTGAAATTCCCAATAAGTTTGATGTGTCACATGACCCTCTTCCTATTGAAAAAAACAAAAGTTGGATTCAAAATGGCCGATTTCAAAATGGCCGCCATGGTCACCACCCATCTTAAAAAGTTTCCCCCCTCACATATACTAATGTGCCACAAACAGGAAGTTAATATCACCAACCATTCCCATTTTATTAAGCTGTATCCATATAAATGGCCCACCCTGTACAATATATCTACAGTTGTGCTCATAAGTTTACATACCCTGGCAGAATTTATGATTTCTTGGCCATTTGTCAGAGAATATGAACAAGAACACAAAAATGTTTCTTTCACTCATGGTTAGTGTTTGGCTGAACCCATTTATTATCAATCAACTGTGTTTTCTCTTTTTAATTCATAATGACAACAGAAACTACCCAAATGACCCTGATCAAAAGTTTACATACCCTGGTGATTTTGGCCTGATAACATGCACACAAGTTGACACAAAGGGGTTTGAATGGCTATTATAGGTAACCATCCTCGCCTGTAATCTGTTTGCTTGTAATTAGTGTGTGTGTATAAAAGGTCAATGAGTTTCTGGACTCCTGACAGACCCTTGCATCTTTCATCCAGTGCTGCACTGATGTTTCTGGATTCTGAGTCATGGGAAAAGCAAAAGAATTGTCAAAGGATCTGCGGTAAAAGGTAGTTGAACTGTATAAAACAGCAAAGGGATATAAAAAGATCATCTTAATGTATAAAACAGGTGATGCAAGGGCACACTTGTATATCAGCATCTCATCCCATATAAGTTGTATATGAAAAAAGGGAGGGGAATAGGGAAAGGGGAAAGTGGAAATGTAAGGGCATAAAGGTATGTATAATACAGTGATACAATACCAATTCCAAGAAATACAATCTGCGTTTAAAATAATTGGCATATAGTACAAAGTCACTGATGGCAACATTGCATGATGGTCCATATCCTACATGTTTCACCAATATGCGGGCGGGAGCAGTGAGGACACCCACACCACACTATATCAGGGGATCCTTACCAGAACACTATGACCACCTATCTCTAGGTAAGGTCATAAACGCAGGCAGATAGCCTCTGCGGGCATAGACCCCAGTCCCCTCAATTGTGTGATTATGGCCTCATAAAAAGAAGAGGGACCGCAATAGCGTAATTCAACTTTTTAATAAAAAATCTAAAAAGCCAAGTGGCTACTTACATGAATCCATTAAAAGACAGGCGTTGTACAACATATATAACCGGCATGTAGCGATACCCGTGCTTCCGGGGTCACGTGAGGTGCGATGATGTCAGTGCGTAGCTCCGCCTTACATGTTTCGTCACTACTGAAGTCTTCCAGGGGCACAGGCGACGCACTAGGCCATTGCTCTTATAGAGAAAAGACAGTACCAAGCCTAGTTCTTGTATTAACCCAAACGGAGGGCTGTTCTCATGTACTGCCAAGCCTCGTTCTCATGAGGCATCCATATTAGTGTCAGCAAAGGACGTAGATGGATCGGCAGGTTAATAGTCAGATGGTGGTTTCAAAAAAACTCAAAACGGAAGATTACCAGGAAGCATACAAATTGGTATATTGAAGCCTCCCACTTATGGAGTCTTCTAAAGCTTGGGAAAGATACATGAAATGCTCTTTATAGATGATAATAAATAAGAGAGAGCAGCCGTCCATTTGTACAACGTTCAGTGTGTCACTTAATCATTTAGTCGCTTTATCTCAAAAAGCATAATGGTTTTAAAAATGATAATGGGCGACATATCATCCAGGAGTTAACCCTATTGTACCCAAATATAAACAAGTTATTAAGAAGTCAAAATTAAGACCAGAAGTAACAACACAATTAACAATAAAGATTCCAAAAATATATATAAAAACAGGCAAAAGTCAAAAAAGTATTGAAAAATATTAAAATATGATTATATGTTTTAAAATAGAACCCTAGAAATAAGTATTTAATCAATATTGTCATTGAACCCAGACAAAAATTATTTCATATACAAACAATAAACTTGATTGAGTTTTAAAAATAAATAAAAAATATAAAATATATAAAGGAAGTGAGGGAAAAGGGGAAGAGAAGGAAAAAGGTTTGGTGGAAAATCGCAATGAAAATGGGGCTGAAAAATCTATAAGGGGTCAGACGAGGTCACTAAAAGAGACCTCATTCAAGAAGAGTAGAGTTGAGCGAACACCTGGATGTTCGGGTTCGGCGGGTTCGGTCGAACTTCGCGGAAACGTTCGGGTTTGGTACCGAACGTTACCCGAACTTGACCCCGGACCCCGAACCCCATTGAAGTCAATGGGGACCCGAACTTTTCGGCACAAAAATGGCTGTAAAAAAGTCCTGGAAAGTGCTAGAGGGCTGCAAAGGGAAGAAAAATGGGAGATGTTATTAGATCTGCAATCTGTCCCTCAAAGCAGTAGTAATCTCTACCTAGTCCAGTATCAGATCGTTCTGTAATCAGATCGTTCTGTAATGCAGGATGAGAGATCGTTCTATAATCAGATTGTTCTGTAATGCAGGATGAGATGTTATTAGATTTGCAATCTGTCCCTCAAAGCAGTAGTAGTAATCTCTACCTAGTTATTAGATGCAATCTGTCCCTCACAGCAGTAGTAGTGATCTCTACCTAGTTATTAGATCTGCAATCTGTCCCTCACAATCTGTCCCTCACAGTGCCGGCAGCATCCTCTCCCCACACTAACCTGAGAGCATGTGACATGCAGCACTGTGACTCCAGCCTCATATAGAAGCTGGGTCACATGATGCACTGGCCAATCACAGCCATGCCATTAGTAGGCATGGCTGTGATGGCTTTTAGGGAAAACCAGTGAAACGCTTGTTGATTGGCTGCCCTGCAGCTTTTCAACATGCGTGATAAAATACCAGAACCCAGAACCCCAACCGGACTTTTTCTCAAACGTTCGGGTTCGGGACACAGACACCCGAAAGTTCGGTACGGACCCGAACTTTACAGTTCGGGTTCGCTCAACTCTATTCAAGAGTTATCTATGAAGGCATTCACCTCTGCATCAACATTAAGGCCTGTAGGCCTAAGACAATTAATCCTGTAGATCCAACACATTTTTAATTTTGAAATCTCTCGTTTTTTTGAGCCCCCCCTCCAATGTAATTGGAGTTTATCTATGCCAATACACCTAGTACCTTCTAGGCTTCTATGGTGGACCTCCTGGTAATGTTGAGAGACAGGATGTCCTCTGAAACCTATCCTAATGTTCCCAATGTGTTCATTAAGTCGTATTGATAGTGGTCGGGTTGTTCTACTGACATATTGAAGCCCACATGGGCAAGTCAGTAAGTATACGACATTAGGGGTAGAGCATGTAATAAAAGACTTGATCCGGAAGGTCTGACCTGTAGTATGGGACTTAAAGTGTGTAGTTCACCTCTCTGAGATGGCATTCAGTTTACATACAGAGCATTTATTGCATTTAAAATACCCTATCATGTCCTGAAAGAACATGGGTTTGGTGATAGGTGGGTCACTGGCATTGTGAACCACCTTGTTTTCCGAAGTGTCTGAGCACCTCTGAATACTATCCTAGGCTGTTCCGGGAGGACTTCTCTTAGTATGTGATCATTCTGTAAAATGTGCTAGTGTTTAGCAACAATTTTCTTGATTTCAAAATGTTGTTGTGAGTAGGTCGTAACAAAAGGGGTGATTGCCATAGCTTGATCATTATCAGGAACTCGTCTTTTTTTAACTAGGAGTGTATCTCTCTCCATCTTCCGTTACGACCTTCTGTAATTCTCCGCTTTGGTATCCTTTATTCATAAATCTTTTTGTTAGGATAGAGGCCTGGTGATCGAAGTGTTCGATCTTGCTACAATTCCGCCATAATCTCATGCATTGACTCTTCGGGACAGAGTCCAACCAAGGTTTATAGTGGCAACTATCCCTTGGAATAAATTAATTCCTATCAGTAATTTTGAAATAAGTA
Source organism: Glandirana rugosa (assembly GCA_018402905.1). Taxonomy (NCBI): domain Eukaryota; kingdom Metazoa; phylum Chordata; class Amphibia; order Anura; family Ranidae; genus Glandirana; species Glandirana rugosa. Next base: position 75,779 of record BLSH010359986.1, on the reverse strand, counting down.
GAGGCCATAAATTTATTTTGTTCTGCCCAGATATTGAGGTCCAGAAAAAGTATGCCTTGTTGATCGGCTTCATACTTGAACTCAGTACCCCTATCATTATCATTGAGCATGTTAATATAATCGATCAATGATTCTTGTGAGCCATTTCACAGGAGGAGGACGTCATCTATATACCTGGCCCAAAGGCACCTCAGGCCGTCACTGGGCATAGACGACGCCCTCCTCCCACTTGGCCATGAACAGGTTAGCAAGGCTGAGGGCAAATTTAGCCCCCATCGTCATGCCCCTGTTCTGTAAGAAAAATTGGTTTTTAAACAAAAAATAATTGCATCTAGTAGCATATGCAAGAAGCTCCATGATATAATATTTATGTTGAGTAGTAAGTGTTTGGTCTTGATCCAAGAAGTTTTTCACCGATAGAATACCCCATTCATGTGGGATCCTGGTGTAGAGAGATGTGACATCTGCTGTAACTAGCCATAGCCCATCTATATATTGGGTATTGTTTAGTATGTTAATAATGTGTCTACTATCTTTCACATATGAAGGGGTAGATTGAACTAAGGGTTGAAGATAGAAATCTATATACCTCCCCACTCTAGATGTTATCGAGTTGACCCCACTTATTATGGGGCGGCCTGGTGGGTGAACAGGGTCTTTGTGTATTTTGGGGAGGTAATAGATCACTGGAGTTCATGGGGCTGTTGGTACTAGATATTTACTTTCTTTCTTATTTAGAATCCCAAGGTCACATGCTTTTTTGACCAGAATCTCTAGTTCTTTTTTAAACCTAGAGCGTGGGTCTGATCGAAGTGGAATGTAGGTGTCACGATCATTCACGATTCTCTCTAATTCCTCTAAATAATCCTTCTTATCTAGGATGACGATTCCCCCACCTTTATCAGAGGGTCGTATAATTAAATCTTTTTCTTTACACAATTGTTTGAGGCCCTCTTCTAGGTCCCGTGACATGTTGTTCTTTTTTACTCTGAGTTTCTCTATGTCTCTATGAATGACATCTCGAAATACTCTTAATGAGGGGTCTAGTCCCCCCGGAGGATTAAAGAGGGAAGCGTTACTTAATTGGGAATGTCTAATATTTGTTTGAGTGTTCATATTTTTGATTATAGGATTTGATAACATGTATCTCTTGATGTTAAGCTTCCAAATATACTTGTGTATATCCATGTATGTATGGGATTTATTTAAGTTATTGGGAGGGGTGAATTTCAGTCCTTTATCCAATATTAAAATCTCCGGTTGTGAAAGTGTTTGAGTGCTCAAATTAAAGATGCCTTCTCCTAGTACGCCATTTTCCTTTTTTTTTTTAAGTTTCCTCCCCCCTCTGGTTCCTCTCTTCGTCCTCTGTCCATCTCGTATTCGAGGCCTGGTCTGGGAAAACCCCAGGCCTGAGGGTAATCCTGATGATCATATCCAGAATAAGGTGGATCTCGGTCCACCTCTCTCTCTCGATAATGTTGAGGGTTATGTTCATAATTCCTCTCTTCTTGCCGCACAGGGTAGGTGATTGGCCGATAGTCTCTCTCATTCCGCCTAGGTGTACGGACATAAGGTGTATTTCTATCATTGGGTTGGTGTCTTGATCCTTTTCTGGGGTTATAATATTGATGTTCTTTAATGGTAAATACCTATTTTGGGTGGGAACTATATAATGGTTAGGTTGGCTAGGTCTGCTATCTCTATTCCTGGTGTCATTTGGTCTGTAATTCAATTGTTGTTTCGAATGATATGCTCCCACATTCGGTCTAGGTGCCCCAGGTCAATGGGAGGGTCTACCATCTTTGTGGTGGGGGACCTGACCTAGGTGCTCTAGGAGTCGCTCTTATTTCATGGTTCCTTTCCGGGGATCTAATAGACAATTTTTCGCTGTGAATTATTGTGAGGGTTAATTGTGTTCAAATGGCCCATAGGTCCATGAGAAGGGTCATTTGAATTAGATGTTTCTTCCATCTGATCCATTTCTTCATAAATCTTACTTTGCCAGTCAAAGACTGTACCATTCCTATAATCTCCCAGATCTCAATTAAATTTCTTTGTCTTTTTCTGTTCAGTTTCTTCCTTTTTGAGTAATTTTTGAAGATTTGATGATTTCTCTTTATACTCAACATCATTGGCATAGGGAGAGAGTTCATCTTTAATACGTTTGATCTTGTTATCCAATCTGTTTAGTTTATTCCGCTTTCTAGAAATAAGAAATTTAAGGGAATTGACCCCGGCTTCATTATAATATTTGAAGCATTCCTCTAGTTCTGTATCACCTTTCTGTGGGCTAACATCCCACCTAAGGCTCCTTGGAACCATGGTATCCCCCACGTACTGTTCCAAGAAGGCTATATGCCATAAAGTATGAATCTCAGATACCATGAGGTTTTTAAGCCTCATGAATAATCCTCCCAAATCTTGAGTGGATTCATTCTTGGCGTCAAAGACACCTACAGTATTAACTATCCTCGTAGTTCTATATTCAAAAATATCCATCGATATTATACCAAACGTAAAAGCGTGAGAAGAGAAAAAAGGAGAAAGAAAGCTGCTGGTATTGTGATATCTCCTTAACGGTAGTTACATAAAAAAATAGTTAAAAAAATACCGCGCTATATTATATGAAACATGTGTGCTGTGGAATTAAAGTGAGCTGCAATCTAACCAAGGATATCTCTTGGAAACACCAGAAAGTAAATAGATAGAGATTGCGCTAAAAATTTCCTAGTGAGAACTAATCATTTGAGGAAAACTAAAGTGAATAGTAAATCTATACCATAAGCATTTTAAACATAAATCCACAATATACAGTCAGGTCCATAAATATTGGGACATCAACACAATTCTAATGTTTTTGGCTCTATACACCACCACAATGGATTTGAAATGAAACGAACAAGATGTGCTTTAACTGCAGACTTTCAGCTTTAATTTGAGGGTATTTACATCCAAATCTGTGTAGGAATTACATCAGTTTGTATATGTGCCTCCCACTTTTTAAGGGACCAAAAGTAATGGGACAGATTAACAATCATAAATCAAACTTTCACTTTTTAATACTTGGTTGCAAATCCTTTGCAGTCAATTACAGCCTGAAGTCTGGAACGCATAGACATCACCAGACGCTGGGTTTCATCCCTGGTGATGCTCTGCCAGGCCTCTACTGCAACTGTCTTCAGTTCCTGCTTGTTCTTAGGGCATTTTCCCTTCAGTTTTGTCTTCAGCAAGTGAAATGCATGCTCAGTCGGATTCGGGTCAGGTGATTGACTTGGCCACTGCATAACATTCCACTTCTTTCCCTTAAAAAACTCTTTGGTTGCTTTGACAGTATGCTTCAGGTCATTGTCCATCTGCACTGTGAAGCGCTGTCCAATGAGTTCTGAAGAATTTGGCTGAATATAAGCAGATGATTCAGAATTCATCATGCTGCTTTTGTCAGCAGTCAGATCATCAATAAATACAAGAGAACAAGTTCCATTGGCAGCCATACATGCCCACGCCATGACACTACCACCACCATGCTTCACTGATGAGGTGGTATGCTTTGGATCATGCACAGTTCTTTCCCTTCTCCATACTCTTCTCTTCCCATCACTCTGGAACAAGTTGATCTTGGTCTCATCTGTCCATAGGATGTTGTTCCAGAACCGCAAAGGCATTTTTAGATGTTGTTTGGCAAACTCTAATCTGGCCTTCCTGTTTTTGAGGCTCACCAATGGTTTACATCTTGTGGTGAACCCTCTGTATTCACTCTGGTGAAGTCTTCTCTTGATTGTTGACTTTGACACACATACACCTACCTCCTGGAGAGTGTTCTTGATCTGGCCAACTGTTGTGAAGGGTGTTTTCTTCACCAGAGAAAGAATTCTTCGGTCATCCACCACAATTGTTTTCCGTGGTCTTCTGGGTCTTTTGGTGTTGCTGAGCTCACCGGTGCATTCTTTCTTTTTAAGGATGTTCCAAACAGTTGATTTGGCCACACCTAATGTTTTTGCTATCTCTCTGATGGGTTTGTTTTGTTTTTTCAGCTTAATGATGGCTTGCTTCACTGATAGTGACAGCTCTTTGGATCTCATACTGAGAGTTGACAGCAACAGATTCCAAATGCAAATAGCACACTTGAAATTAACTCTGGCCTTTTTATCTGCTCCTTGTAAATAGGAAAATGAGGGAATAACACACACCTGGCCATGGAACAGCTGAACATCCAATTTTCCCATTACTTTTGGTCCCTTAAAAAGTGGGAGGCACATATACAAACTGATGTAATTCCTACACAGTTCACCTGATTTAGATGTAAATACCCTCAAATTAAAGCTGAAAGTCTGCAGTTTGGTTGTCTCATTTTAAATCCATTGTGGTGGTGTATAAAGCCAAAAAGATTAGAATTGTGTGTCGATGTCCCAATATTTATGGACCTGACTGTACATTAATAATCAATGTGGCAGATACAAATAAACTTCAAAGTGCATAACAGCATCACTAATAATAAGAAAGTCCACTGTGAAATAAAGTGCAATAAGTGCTGTAAAAATTGATGAATATTCCATAAACAGTGAGGGAAGGGAGAAAGAGTTCCAGTGAAGTGGGTAAGGAAAAGTCCAAATGTTCTTAGGCAGCACAATAGGGATCCTTTCACCAGGTGTTGAAAGGGGAGAAAGGAGGGGGGGAGCCGTGAGGACACCCACACCACACTATATCAGGGGATCCTTACCAGAACACTATGACCACCTATCTCTAGGTAAGGTCATAAACGCAGGCAGACTCTGCGGGCATAGACCCCAGTCGGGTTCCTGTAACTTTAACCGTCAGGTCCGTCTCCTTATCCCAATTGTGTGATTATGGCCTCATAAAAAGAAGAGGGTCCGCAATAGTGTAATTCAACTTTTTAATAAAAAATCTAAAAAGCCAAGTGGCTACTTACATGAATCCATTAAAAGACAGGCGTTGAACAACATATATAACCGGCATGTAGCGATACCCATGCTTCCGGGGTCACGTGAGGCGCGATGACGTCAGTGCTTAGCTCCGCCCTCTATCCTAACAAAAAGATTTATGAATAAAGGATACCAAAGTGGAGAATTACAGAAGGTCGTAACGGAAGTTCGCAAGTTGGAGAGAGATACACTCCTAGTTGAAAAAAGACGAGTTCCTGGTAATGATCAAACTATGGCAATCACCCCTACGACCTACTCACAACAACATTTTGAAATCAAGAAAATACTTGCAAAACACTGGGTCATTTTATGGAATGATCACATACTAAGAGAAGTCCTCCTGGAACAGCTTAAGATAATATTCAGAGGTGCTCAGACACTTCGGAACAAGGTGGTTCACAACGCCTGTGACCCACCTATCACCAAACCCATGTTCTTTCAGAATATGGTAGGGTATTTTAAATGCAATAAATGCTCTGTATGTAAACTGAATGCCATCTCAGAGAGGAGAACTACACACTTTAAGTCCCATACTACAGGTCAGACCTTCCGGATCAAGCCTTTTATTACATGCTCTACCCCCTAAGTCGTATACTTACTGACTTGCCGATGAGGGCTTCAATATGTCAGTAGAACAAGAATCATTGATCGATTATATTAACATGCTCAATGATAATGATAGGGGTACTGAGTTCAAGTATGAAGCCGATCAACAAGGCGTACTTTTTCTGGACCTCAATATCTGGGCAGAACAAAATAAATTTATGGCCTCTACTTATTTCAAAATTACTGATAGGAATTAATTTATTCCAAGGGATAGTTGCCACTATAAACCTTGGTTGGACTCTGTCCCGAAGAGTCAATACATGAGATTATGGCGGAATTGTAGCAAGAACGAACATTTCGATCACCAGGCCTCTATCCTAACGAAAAGATTTATGAATAAAGGTTACCAAAGTGGAGAATTACAGAAGGTTGTAACGGAAGATGGAGAGAGATACACTCCTAGTTAAAAAAAGACGAGTTCCTGATAATGATCAAGCTATGGCAATCACCCCTTTTGTTATGACCTACTCACAACAACATTTTGAAATCAAGAAAATTGTTGCTAAACACTAGCACATTTTACAGAATGATCACATACTAAGAGAAGTCCTCCCGGAACAGCCTAGGATAGTATTCAGAGGTGCTCAGACACTTCGGAACAAGGTGGTTCACAATGCCTGTGACCCACCTATCACCAAACCCATGTTCTTTCAGGACATGATAGGGTATTTTAAATGCAATAAATGCTCTGTATGTAAACTGAATGCCATCTCAGAGAGGAGAACTACACACTTTAAGTCCCATACTACAGGTCAGACCTTCCGGATCAAGCCTTTTATTACATGCTCTACCCCCTAAGTCGTATACAGGGGAGGGCTGGGCCAGGGGGCAGGGTGGCAATTGCCCCCCAGGCCACCCTAACTTACATTCAAAATGGCTGACGGAAAGAAGTAGGGGCCAGGCAAAGGGGGGGGGCACTGGTGAGGCTGCATTGTTGGGCACTGGTGAGGCTGCATTGGTGGGTGATGAGCTGAATTCATGGGCACTGGTGAGGCTGCATCGGTGGGTTGTGAGACTGCATTGATGCATTATTTTTGTTAAAGCTCCTTTGTTGCTATTAACATTAAATTATGTTACCACATTGTATCATATTTGTCTTGTTTCATAACCTCAATAAAACAAAACCAGGTGGGCATGGATGGTGAGCTAATTCGGTGGTTCAATGGGCCACTTGACTGGACTTGCCCCCCAGGCCTAAGGCTGCCAGCCCTCCCCTGGTCGTATACTTACTGACTTGCCGATGAGGGCTTCAATATGTCAGTAGAACAACCTGACCACTATCAATACGACTCAATGAACACATTGGGAACATTAGGAGAAGTTTCAGATGACATCCTGTCTCTAAACATTACTGGGAGGTCCACCATAGAAGCCTAGAAGGCACTAGGTATATAGGCATAGATAAACCTCAATTACATTGGAGGGGGGGCTCAAAAAAACAATAGATTTCAAAATTAGAAATGAGTTGGATCTACAGGATTAATTGTCTTAGGCCTAAAGACCTTAATGTTGATTTAGAGATGAATGCCTTCATAGATAACTCTTGAATAAGGTCTCTTTTAGTGACCTCGTCTGACCTCTAATAGATTTTTCAGCCCCATTTTCATTGCGATTTTCCACCAAACCTTTTTCCTTCTCTTCCCCTTTTCCCTCACTAGTTTTATATATTTTATATTCATTTGTAAAACTCAATCAAGTTTATTGTTAGTATATAAAATATTTTTTTGTCTGGGGGTCCGTTAATGACAATATCGATTAAATACTTATTTCTACAGTTCTATTTTAAAACCTATAACCCTATTTTAATACTCAATACTTTTTTTGACCGTTTCCTATTTTTATATATATTTTTAATTTTTAATTGGTAATTTTGTTGTTACTTCTGGTCTTAATTTTGACTTCTTAATAACTTGTTTATATTTGGGTACTATAGGGTTAATTCCTGAATGATATGTCGCCCATTATCATTTAGGTTTTTAAAGCCATTATGCTTTTGAGATAAAGCGACTAAATGATTAACCACTTCAATACCATGCACTTAGAACACTTCCCTACCAGATCAATTTTCAGCTTTCAGTGCTGTTGCGATTTGAATGAGAATTGCGCGGTCGTGCGACGTTGTACCCAAACAAACTTTTTGTCATTTTGTTCCCACAAATAGAGCTTTCTTTTGGTGGTATTTGATCACCCCTGCGGTTTTTATTTTTTGCGCTATAGAAAAAAAAGACCGAAAATTTTGAAAAAAAAAAAACATTTTTCTTTGTTTCTGTCACAGAAATTTGTATAAAGTACATTTTCTCCTTCACTGACGGGCACTGATGTGGCTACACTGATGGGCACTGATGAGGCTACACTGACGGGCACTGATGAGGCAGTACAGATTGGCACTGATGAGGTGGCACTGATAAGGTTGCACTGATGATGGGGCACATATACAGCACTGATGGGCGGCACTGACAAGCAACACTGATGGGCACTGATATTTTCTTTCGAGATAAACACCCTTGTTTTACTGTTTTTCAAACAAACCCATGTTGCAGCGTGCTGGCGCGTTAAGAGTAAGTTTAGCGTTGTCGTGACTTTCGACTTTTAACTAGACCATCCCTTCACAA
>BLSH010359986.1:51056-67611 GCA_018402905.1 Glandirana rugosa | reverse complement strand
CGTTTCCTGCATCTACCTAGTCCTCCAATTATCAGTCTACCACAAAAGTTTTTTTGTTTTGCCTTCTAATGGTCCTTCGTATGTTTAACCATATAACTTGGGAGGGTGAATACCTCAGAAGATTTCGAATCCTTTCTATGTCCTTTACGAGAAATATCTACTAATATTTATTCTCTCTCGTCGGCAGGTAAACATGTTACAAGTCACACAGTGAATTGGTGAAGGGCAGGCCGCATATCTGTTAACTGCAGCCTCGCCCCCCAAGTAATAGGACTGACCTGCAGATAACTACAGGAGTCCTATTAGGCGCCTGACCCACGGCACCACCGATCGCCACGATGCGCGCCCCCAGGGGCGCGCGATCGCGGATTATCCTGAGGACATCAATAGACGTCCAGTCAGGATAATGAACCCCCCGCTCCGACGTCAATTGTCTATACGCCGGACGGGAAGTGGTTAAGTGACACACTGAACATTGTACAAATGGACGGCTGCTCTCTCTTATTTATAATCATCTATAAAGAGCATTTCCTGTATCTTTCCTAAGCTTTAGAAGACTCCATAAGTGGGAGGGTTCAATATACCAATTTGTATGCTTCCTGGTAATCTTCCGTTTTGTTTTTTTGAAAACACCATCTGACTATTAACCTCCTGATCCATCTACGTCCTTTGCTGACACTAATATGGATGCCTTACAAGAACGAGGCTTGGCAGCACATGAGAACATAAGAGCGATGGCCTAGTGTGTCGCCCGTGCCCCTGGAAGACGTCAGTTGTGACGAAACATGTAGGGCGGAGCTAAGCACTGACGTCATCGCGCCTCACGTGACAACGGAAGCACGGGTATCGATACATGCCGGTTATATATGTTCTACAACGCCTGTCTTTTAATGGATTCATGTAAGTAGCCACTTGGCTTTTTAGATTTTTTTATTAAAAAGTTGAATTACACTATTGCGGACCCTCTTCTTTTTATGAGGCCATAATCACACGATTGGGATAAGGAGACGGACCTGACAGTTAAAGTTACAGGAAACCGACTGGGGTCTATGCCTGCAGAGGCTATCTGCCTTCGTTTATGACCTTACCTAGAGATAGGTGGTCATAGTGTTCTGGTGAGGACCCCCTGATATAGTGTGGTGTGGGTGTCCTCACGGCTCCCCCCCTCCTTTCTCCCCTTTCAACACCTGGTGGAAGGATCCCTATTGGGCTGCCTAAGAACATTTGGACTTTGCCTTACCTGCTTCACTGGAACACTATCTCAGTTCCCTCACTGTTTATGGAATATTCATCAATTTTTACAGCACTTATTGCACTTTATTTGACAGTGGACTTCTTATTACTAGTGATACTGCTATGCACTTTGAAGTTTATTGTGGATTTATGTTTAAAATGCTTATGGTATAGATTTACTATTCACTTTAGTTTTCCTCAAATGATTAGTTCTTACTAAGAATTTTTTAGCACAATCTCTATCTATTCACTATATGGACAACAACACGGACAGACACTGAAGTACACCCCCCACTGCTCCGATTAGAGAAGGTGGGGCCGAACGTAACTCCTGTATTGCTTAGAATCCCATCTCCCAATACGTGTAATGACTTGTTCTTGAAGGCCCCACCGGGACGCCTCCGTAGCTGCCCCTATGCGAAATGAGTGTGACGCATAGTCACCCGACACCAATCCCGACTCCGCCAAGCACCTTCTGAAGACCGCAGTGTATTGAAATTTGGACAAAAACGACCCATTCACATAAACAAGGAAAGGCCCGTCCACACCCGGCCTCATAGATAAGAATCGCTCCACCGCCAATACTGGACACAACTGCGAGCAACTGCCCTTGAACAATTCCACCTCCACTCCTTTACCCCTTTGATCAGTCTTGGATCGTCTGATCCAAATCGTGATGGACGAATTTGAGCAAGTAACATCCCCCTGCAAGATCCCGCCAGGAGCATGCCTAGAGGGGCTAACCAGTTTGCTGATCCGAAAGGCCCCGAAGAAAGCCAACAAGAAGGCCACTCTGAACAAGACCAACTCAAACTGCAACAAACAGACCAAAGGCAATTTTTGAAGCGCTAAGCCCAAAACTGAAAAGAAAACTGGATGCCGAGAATCAACACTATGCCTACCTTTCCAGTAGCCCTTAATTGCCTGCCTCACCACAAAAGACTTTGTGAAATCCCCCTCACTTTGGAGCGTAAATAAAAAGGCCAGTATTTTTGTATTTATGCCAGACACTGATATACCCTGAGTTACATTGCTGCAGATGAAATACAACACCAACGACGTCTTGTCAGACTCAGGGTCCATACCACCTACCTCCTCCAGTAACGACCACCATTCTTCCCAAACCTTGCAGTATGATGCCCACGTTCCAGCGCTGAGCGAGTTCCAGATCAATCCAGCGGCGACTCCATCGCAATCTTCCATAACCGCTGAGGACAAGGCACTCCAGCCCTCTCCGCCTCCGGTGCCAACACCCAGAACTCGTTCCACTGAAAACGAGACAAAGCATCCGCTAATTTGTTGGTGGCCCCAGGGATATGCATGGCATACACAAATGTATTCAGTCTCAAACAACTCAAAACTAAGTAGCGCAGGAGCCTAACCACAGGAGGGGAAGAAGCCGATATCTTGTTAATGGCCAAAACAACCCCCATATTATCGCAATTGACTCGTACTTTTTTATTCCTAAAAGCATCACCCCACAGCTCCACTGTCAGCACAATGGGGAAAAGCTCCAGTAACACCAAACTTTTAAAAAAACCAGCACCATTCTTTTGGCCATGGCTCAGCACTGCAGCGACCTTGAAAGTAAGCACCATAACCCGCTGACCCCGCCGCATCTGTGAACAGGACCAAATCTGCATTGCTGACTGGGCCCTCCTGCCACAAAGAATGTCCATTAAATGAGTCCAGAAAGATATCCCAAATCTGTAGATCAGCCCTAAGCTCCGACGTAAGCTGAACATAGTACCCCGGGGCTTTCACGCCAGACGTGGCTGCCGCCAACCGCCCACAGAAGATGCAAAATTCAACTTACCTAATAAGGATTGCAGCTCCCTCAATTTGATCTTACGTCGTCCACTAGCCTGACCCACTTCAACCCGAAGAGCCCGTAATTTATCTGACGGCAATCTGCATTCCATGGCTATGGAATCAATAGTAATGCCCAGATAATCAATTTCAGTTGTCGGGCCTTCCGTCTTGTCAGTTGCTGACGGAATTCCAAAACAGTCGGCCAAATGCTGAAACGTCCCCAACAGAATCGCACAAGCCCTTGAATCCGGACGTCCAATACACAGGAAATCATCCAAATAATGGATGATTGAGTTCAACCCTGCAACCTCCTCCACCGTCCATTCCAAGTACAAACTGAATGTTTCAAAAAGGGCGCAGGAAATGGAGCACCCCATCGGGAGGCACCAGTCAACTTAGTAAGCCCCCTGCCAATCCAAAAATCTGCAACTCAGGGTATGTACTGATAACAGCCGAAATGCCGCCTCCACATTGGATTTCCCCATGAGCGATCCCCTCCCATACTTTCGCACCCAATAAACCGCTGCGCCAAATGATGTATAAGTAACTGCACACTCATGCGGGTCGATACCATCATTAACTGAGCCACCTTTCCGGTACGATAGATAGTGACTCATCCTAAGATGTTCGAGCTGCGGCTCCAGAAATGGGCCCCTCATGCGTCACAAGGCTACTTCTTTACTCAATTTAGATGATACCACTTTGTGATGAAGGAGCGCCGAGCGTAAATTATTTGCAATGGGCGGAACCCCCCCAAGCCTACTGGGAATGCGAAAACCCTCTCTCAACCCTGACTCCAGAAGACAATCTGCCGCTCGATCCGGATATCTATTTAGAGAGGGCAGCAACTTTTCCAACATTACCGGCATCTTCCCTTTTTCCAGAACTGTTGCTGTTGCGCCCTTTTCCTTGTTTGAACTGATGTAGGGGTTGATTACCTCCGCAGCCTGAACACTTGTGTTTGTAGCGACAGGTGGTTCCGAACCAACAGGAACCGTCGTTATATTGCCAGCACACGCCTGTTTTTCTAAGGGCCGATGATCCTAAGGCGGATGCACTGCCGCCCCCCCCCCCCCCCAAGAAAAAGCTGCCCTCCAGCCTTGGGCGAAGTCATTAACTTCATCCATAGGCTGATATCCTTATGATCCCAGCGTATGGAAGGTTGGATCGATCGGTCTGCTCCTCATACCAACCTATTCCACCATAGACCCTGTGCACCTCACTGATGCCTCCAAATAACAAAACAAGGCCCAACTATTTTCTGGAGCATTTTCACCTATCGTGCTAGCGAAAATCGCAAACACCTGCAACCAATTTGCAAACGTCCATGGAATAAGCCGATACCTCCTCTTCTCCTTCTCTTCTTTCTTGCTCTCGTCCGGCTTAACGAGATCTAAATTAAATTTCTCCAACAGCAGCAAGGAAAACATTTCCACGTACTCAGACCCTCAAAGCACACATGCACCTCACATTTTGCCGAGTCAGCTAGCTGCACCTTGTCCACTTCCTTCTCCCCATCCTTTGACGTCACCGCCCCTGAAGGTCCAGCGGTGTCCTGCTCCCTCTGTGTGCCCGCGACGACCACCGAAGACCCCCTCACAGGGGCCGCAACAGCATTTACTGTCACAGCGATAGTCGGCGGAGGGGTGGGTGGAGAGGGGGGAGCAGGGGCCCACGGCGTCACCCGCGGAACGTCTCCCGCTGCCCTTGACTCCAATCTGCGCCGCAACGCCCTCAAACAATCCCAGAGCCCCCCACCGATGCCCCAGCTGCCTCCAGGGTCACCGCATCCAGCTCTCCCTCCTCCGAACTGCTGGCTTCTCCCTCAGAATGGACCACTGCCTGTCCGCAGCTCGGACTTGTATATACACAGCAGAATTGTGCTGAGAAGGCACACTGAAGGCTGCAGACACACTGAAAGGTGTATGGTTATACAGCCCTGCAAGCACGACAAGGGAAGCCTTTTTGGACACTACTGCATGGTGAAGTATCGATGCACTGCTTTATTAAGCCTGCTGCTCTTTACAACCCCAGGTTGGGGTTTATTGGTATATTGTTTAATTTTTTATAACAAACTGGCACCTTTGGCTATACTAACAATCATACATATTTGCCGATTTGTACAATTTTTTGACTTGATTTGTATGTTTTAGGTTTGCACATACTGATTTGCCTATGTGTGTTACCATTGAATCGCAGAATTTGCACATGTTTTATTGAATTGCACATTAGCTATATTGCACTGAATAATCCGTTTCTCTGTCGATTTACACATTTTTTGCTGGTTTGCACATATTGCACTGAGCAATTTCTTCCGTTTTGCCACTGAATTGCAGAATTTGCACATTTATTGCTGAATTGCACACTAGTTACATTGCACTCCTAAAAATACTTTTTCTTTCATCCATCATTTTATTGCGCATATCGCATATCAGGTTTACCAATAGTGTACCCATTCACTAAAAAAAAAATACATTTTTGCAAACACTTGCACAATATATTTTTTAGTATAATGATTTCATAGGAATTGCACATTTATCTTTCTGGCAGGGCCAACTCACCATATACATTGTAGTCTATTTATTTACACCCCACCTAGGAGTGTTTTTGGGTGAGGGCAAAACATTAAATACCATATTCTGATTAACGTGAATCATTATATTGATTGAATATACCACTAACTTCATTTAGGCAGCGCCAACCCATTTTCAGTATCTGTGTTTTAATTTCTTATTCATCAATATACACCTATTCTCTCTACATTGCTATCATGTCATAGATGTATCAGAGCTACGAATTATGACCCTACATCTTTTTCTTCGAGTTTTTATGATATAAAATTAGGCCTATAATAGTTCTATTTTAATTCTCTGTAAGATTTATTGCATTTGTTCTTTGAATAATGGATTTTTTTTCTTTTTTTGCACCTCTGTATCTTCTTCTCACTTAACAAATACATAATTATGCAAAAAAATATAAAAAATGAATGTATTCATCAGTTTAGGCTAATATGTATTCTTCTACATATTTTTGGTAAAAAAAAATTGCAATAGGCGTATATGGATTAATTTGCACAAAAGTCATTGAGTCTACAAAATAGGGGATAGATTTATGGCATTTTTATATTTTTTTTACTAGTAATGGCGGCGATCTGCGATTTTTATCGGGACTGTAACATTGCGGAGGGACAGATCGGACACTTTTGACACTTTTTTGGTACCAATGACCTTTATACAGCGATCAGAGCTAAAAATAGCCACTGATTACTGTATAAATGTCACTGACAGGGAAGGGGTTAACTGTGTTCCCTCAATGTGTTCTAACTGTGTGGGGGATGGGCTGCCAGGGACATGACAGATTTAACTGTTCCTGATCACTGGGAACAGAAGATCTGTGCCATGTCCCCTGACAGAACGGGGATCAGCTGTGTTTGCATTGGCAGATCCCCGTTTTGCCTCTGTAACAGGTGAATGCGGTTCGCCGGCAGACATCAAGTCTGCCAGACCCGCGGGCATGCTCACACAGCATGCAGCGGGAGCAAGAGCGTGCCGGTGGCAGGGTGCTCCCACCCGCAATTGCTCCTGTGCAAGCCACCATACAGCTACGACGATTCGCCCAGTGGAGCCGACCTGCCACCATATTACGACGGCAGCTGGTTAGCAATCAGTTAAAGAAACCAGGAAGTGGAAAAACAGCAATGGCAAGTAAAAATAATGTTTGTTTAACTACTGATTGTAAGATGATTTTAACCACTTCCCTACCGTAGGACGTCATATGAAGTCCTGGATTGGAAGTGGTTATACTGGGATGATGCCTGCAGATACAGGCATCATCCCGATATCTATCTTTTCAGCCGGCAATTCCCTCTCTTTTAAAAGCCATCCTAGCAGTTGATTAGCTGCTGGATTGCTTTTACAGGCCATCTCTATGATCCTGGGAGGCCTGTAGCAACGTCATGAAGTCACTTCCCACTCTAGCAGATTTAAACACTGCCATTTTTCCTCTGGAAGCAGAGATCAATGTTTTATTTTTTGATCTCATGCTTTCCATGCTTTCCAGGGTAGAGGAAATATCTTGGGTCTTATTGACCCCAGATGTCTCCATAAAGAGGACCTGTCATGCCTCACTCCTATTACAAGGGATTTTTACATTTATTGTAATAGAAATAAAAGTGCTAAAAATAAAATAAAAGGTACAGTGGTTTCTGCTACAAAAAAAAAAAATATATATATATATATATACACATTTATATATATATATACTACAGTATCTCACAAAAAGTAAGTACACCCCACACATTTTTGTAAATATTTTATTATATCTTTTCATGTGAGTTGAGTGCACGTGCTCAGTGTCATATCTAGGTGTTGTCTTTGGGAAATAGACGTATGAGTGCTGCCAGCATTGCTTCAGAGGTTGAAGAGGTGGGGAGTCAGCTTGTCAGTGCTCATGCGACATTGTTTGGGTACAACGCCGCATGACCGCGCAATTGCCATTCAAAATGCGACAGCGCTGAAAGTCAAAAATTGGTCTGGGCAGGAGGGGGGTTTAAGTGCCCAGTAAGCAAGTGGTTAAAATCTGTTTTAAAAAACTGTTACACTCCTGGAATGCCAGGATTGCTAACTGTCACATCTGCTTGTGTCCTCAACCAAACTGTCAATCCATCAATCAAATGGATGTGTGATAACTGATCACATGTGCAGCACCATGGCAGTTGCAGATCAAACAGAAGCAGCTTCCTTGGCTGTAAAAAATTAGGAGGGTTTAATTCTGCTTTACGGCTGTCAGCAGATCGTCCTCTACATAATCAGCATTGCCTAAGATAGAGAGCAACTGAGCATGTGCAGCAGGATGAGACAGTGCATTACTGGATTTTAAATAGTATAAACACTTATTTTTAATGGTTTACATAGCTATACTTGCAAAAGGGGCCAGGCTGAAGTGATCTAGGAGGAATTAATTTTCTGACTAAAGTTCCACTTTAACATAAAAAATTCCACACTAAGGGCCCCACCCCACAATACCTAAACACTTCCCTGGCTCATGTACCCACTCCAGCACCACTCCTCTACTTCCTGATCTCACAAGAGACACAGGCAGCAGTGCCATAGGCTCCTGCCGCTGTCAGTTAAACTTCTGTGAAGAGGAAGGGGGCACGGATTACCAGCGCTGTGTGTGTCTATGGATGTACAAAGCCGGCTTTGGGTACCCCCATAGTACACAGCTGGCTCTGGAGGCATCTGGAGGAAGAAGAAGCAGACAGCACAGATGTGGGACTGCCAAAACAAGAGGTAAGAGACTGCTCTGTGCAATATTATTGCAGAGAGCAGGTAAGTATAACGTCCAGATAGGCATAACATAAAGTCCGTACTTTGGACACAGATAAAGGGAGGCATCCTGAGACCTGAAACAGGGAAGTCAAGGCCATCATGGCTTTGTTTACCCATCAAAACAAGATGCAGGTTATGTTATTCATAGGGACAGCTGTCTACTGTAGAAAATGTGTGTGCTAAACCCATGACTGACTTTTTTCTTTTTCAGTTTAAAAGGAACTGCCCAAGCTGGTGTCCTGGATGTCAGAGTGTGATAAAGCTTTCAAATCTATGAAGGAGGCCCTAGCCAGTGCTCTGATCCTACGGGCTCCATAATTTACCCAACAGTTTCTGGTGCAAGCTGATGCCTCTATCTTTGGCTTATATGCAGTTCTGAGCCAGGTGGACCACTGTCCCCAGGTGCACTGTCAAGTAGAAGTGGAGCATCTCATACTTTACCTGAGCAGGAAGATACAACATACTTTCCAGGGAGATAGCTTATGCCACCACAGGGAAGGAGTGTTTTAAGATTGTGTGAGTGGTGCAGCATAAGGTGCAACACTACTTGTATGGTTGAAGCTTCACAGTGCTCACTAACCTCTCTAAACTTAGCCATTTAGCTGGTTAAACTATGTTGCTATGGAGAACTGCAAGTTACTCAGATGGAGCTTAATTCTCTAGCAATATGATTCACCTTACAGTACCAGAAGGGGAATACCCACAAAGATACATTGTCCTGGCAAGCAGAGCCAGCAGAAGTCAATCACACTGGAAAAAAACGTTCAATTCCTTCCATGGGAAAGGTGTGGCAATAATGAGGTCTGATGAACTTCAAACTAATTGAAGAGAATGAGGAGTCATGCTGATCATGGGGTCTCTCTTTTCCTCAAAATGTGTGAGGTCAGCAACATACAATTAGATTTAAAATCCTGTGTGGGAGACACATCTCATATCATGCCCCACTAAAAATACCCAGCTCTAGACAAGATCAAGTTGGAATGCAAAAAAAAAATACTAGCAAATGTCTGGCAACCTAATTTTTAAGATAACTTTCTGTGTATTTCTCTAAACATTTGGCCACATTTTCATTTTTGAACACATTAGGGCCTGTTGTTTTGAAACTGTGCTGCCAAATTTGCCAATTTGCCCAAAGCCCAGAGACTAAAGCTTGGTGCACATGTGCCAAATTTCGGCCATTTCTTCAGAAACTGAGCGGGCATACTTGAGAGCCAACAGCTGTGAGTACTGACCGTGTGTTCTGGTGGATTGGGCAGTGTATAATAGCTTAGCGGGAAGATCACTGTACTAATATCGCACAGTTAGTACAGTACCTGTTCGGCAAATCCCAAACATTATGGGGTGTTTGTGGGAAATTCAAGGGCCCCATAATGCATACCAATCGCGGGCAAATGCCGCCCGCTGATTGGCCAAAGCATGCACATGACCCGCATGCTTTGGCCAATCACAGCACACTCTGCCGTGAGAGCTATGATTGGCCAAAGGCAGGGTGCCTTTGGCCAATCACTGCTTAGCAGGCTCGATCCACGCCCACACAATATAAAGCTGCTTGTACAGTGTGCTGTGTATAACATTGAGATAGAGAGGGAGCTTAGCTAATGGGGTGTAGGCAGTTTAGTGTAGAGAGTGAGATATACTAGGTAGATAGTGTGATCTGTATACAGTCAGTTAGTGCAGTCAGTGTAAGAATATATACAGTATCTCACTAAAGTGAGTACACCCCTCATATGTTTGTAAATATTTTATTATATCTTTTCATGTGACAACACTGAAGAAATGACACTTTGCTACAATGTAAAGTAGAGAGTGTACAGCTTGTATAACAGTGTAAATTTGCTGTCCCCTCAAAATAACTCAACACACAGCCATTAATGTCTAAACCGCTGGCAACAAAAGTGAGTACACCCCTAAGTGAAAATGTTCAAATTGGGCCCAAAGTGTCAATATTTTGTGTGGCCATCATTATTTTCCAGAACTGCCTTAACCCACTTGGGCATGGAGTTTACCAGAGCTTCACAGGTTGCCACTAGAGTCCTCTTCCCCTCCTCCATGATGACATCACCGAGCCGGTGGATGTTAGAGACTTTGTGCTTCTCCTCCTTCCATTTGAGGATGCTCCGCAGATGCTCAATAGGGTTTAGATCTGGAGACATGTTTGGCCAGGCCATCACCTTTACCATCAGCTCCTTTAGCAAGGCAGTGGTCGTCTTGGAGGTGTTTGGGGTCGTTATCATGTTGGGATACTGCCCAGTGACCTAGTCTCCAAAGGGAGGGGATCATGCTCTGCTTCAGTATCTCAAAGTACATGCTGGCATTCATGGTTCCCTCAATGAACTGTAGCTCCCCAGTGCCAGCAGCACTCATGCAGCCCTAGACCATGACACTCCCACCACTATGCTTGAATGTAGGCAAGACACATTTGTCTTTGTAGTCCTCACCTGGTTGCCGCCACACACACTTGACACCATCTAAACCAAAAGAGTTTATATTGGTCTCATCAGACCACAGGACATGGTTCCAGTAATCTTCTGGGACGACAGCTATGCAGACCAATTTGATGCAGTGTGCGCTGTGTGGTCTAAGCACTGACGGGCTAACTCCCCACCCCTTCAACCTCTGCAGCAATGCTGGCAGCACTCATACGCCTATTTCCCAAAGACAACCTCTGGCTATGATGCTGAGCACATGGACTCAACTTCTTTGGTTGACCATGGGGAGGTCTTTTCTGAGTGGAACCTATCCTGTTAAACCAATGTATGGTCTTGGCCCCACTGCTGCAGCTCACTTTCAAGGTCCAGGTAATCTTCTTATAGCCTAAATCATCTTCATGTAGAGAAACAATTATTTTGTTTCAGATCCTCAGAGAGTTTTTTTGCCATGAGGTACCATGTTGAACTTCCAGTGACCAGTATGAGAGCGTGTGAGCGAAAACACACCAAATTTAACACACCTGCTCCCCATTCACACCCGAGACCTTGTAACACTAATGAGTCACATGGCACCGGAGAGGGAAATGGCTAATTGGGCCCAATTTGGACATTTTCACTTAGGGGTGTACTCACTTTTGTTGCCAGTGGTTTAGACATTAATGGCTGTGTGTTAAGTTATTTTGAGGGGACAGCAAATTTACACAGTTATACAAGCTGTACACTCACTACTTTAAATTGTAGCAAAATGTAATTTCTTCAGTGTTGTCACATGAAAAGATTTAATAAAATATTTAAAAAAATGTGAGGGGTGCACTCACTTATGTGAGATACTGTATATACCTTATATACAGTATCTCACAATAGTGAGTACACCCCTCACATTTTATGCCATTGTATGGCAAATTTAGTAATTGAAATAATAAATACAATACAGTATGTTGGCCATTTTGATATTCCGGCGCATTTTGACCTTACAATAGTTCATGGTCTTCTTCAGGGAATTTTTTAGTTTCTTCTAAAAGACATATAAGACAGCTCAAAACTTTATGTTGTAATACTTATTCATGTACACAATTTTTTTGAAACATATATTTACCATTTAATGATAGAATTGAAAAGCATTCACGATTAACCAGAGAGAGTTTAACCGGTTCCAGACTGGCGCACACACATATACATCTGGCAGTGTGGCTCTCCTGCGCAAACCGCCGTACCTATACACTGACAGTTCTGGGCGGGAGCGTGCTGCTGCAATATCCGCCAACGACCCGTGATCGTCTGTTAGGGAGCCAGAATGGGGAACTACTGATGTAAACACGGCGGTTCCCCATTCTGTGAGGGGACAGATGACAGATCTACTGATCTGTGTATTCAGGATCAGTTAGATCTGTCATGTCCCTGGCAGCCCAGCCCCCACACAATTAGAACACACCCAGGAAACACAGTTAACTCTTTGATTGCCCCCTGCAGGTTAACCCCTTCACTGCCAATTACATTTATACAGTAATCAGTGGATATTTAAATTTCTGATCACTGTATAAATGTCATTGATCCCAAAAAATGTAAAAAATGTCCAACATGTCTGCCGCAATATTGCAGTCCCGCTAAAAATCACAGATCGCTACCATTACTATTAGCGAAAAAAATTGTAAAAACGCCATAAATTAATTCTCATTGTTTGTAAATGCGGCAAATTTTGCGCAAACCATTCAAGAAACGCTGATTGTGATTTTTTTTACCACTAATATGTAGAAGAATATATATCGACCTAAACTGAAGAATAAATTTGTTTTTTATATATATATATTTTTTTTGGACATGTATTATAGCAAAAGGTTAAAAATATATATATTTTTTTCAAAATTGTCGCTCTTTGTTTGTTTATAGCGGTCATCAGAATTGATGCAGAGGTGATCAATTACCACCAAAAGAAAGCTCTATTTGTGGGGAAAAAAGGACGTCAATTTTGTTTGGGTACAGCGTGGCATGACCACACATTTTTCAGTTAAAGTGACGCAGTGCCGAATCGCAAAAAGTGCTCTGGTCTGGAAGGGGGTAAATCCTTCCGGGGCTGCAGTGGTTAAGGAGTCCTCAATGGCCTGTACCATCTCCCCAACGGCAGGCTGGGATCCCAGAGGATTACAAGGAGTCACGAACTCGACGCCTCCAAGGAGAGAAACCTGTGACAGACCTGCAATGTAATTTTGAATGTTAATAATTAGTAAATAAATGTGTGTAGTTCTGTAGCAATGTAAACAAGATGACCGTAAATGCCAGAGCCACTTTCTTTTTTAGATATATTTTATTTTATAGTAAATATATGTTTTTGATATATTAAACTTTTTAAATTAAATAAAATCAAATGGAAAAATATGAATGAAGAATGGAATGTGTTCAACGAATATAGGAATGTATAGATGTAAAAATATTAACTAAATATATACAAAAAATAAAATGAGTTATAATTAAATTTAAATAAATTAAATTGAAAGCTGATAATTAAAACAGAAATAATAAATATTTATAAGTGATATTGGGAGGTATGTCTTTCATAGAGTAAATTTATAATATTAATGTAACAAATTTGAATTATATATGTGTGGTTGTATGGTGAGTGTGTGTTTCGTAAATCAACTAATAAATTACATTGAATAATTATTATATTATTAAATTAATGAATTTTGGTTATTTAAAAATATATGGCTTAATTGTGTGTTGTGATACGTGTAAGTGATAATTAAAAAACATCTAATTGAAATAATGTGTGTATGGGGAATGTTACTAATAAAGTAAAGTGAGGAAATGCAGTGTGTGTGATTTTACAAAAAAAATATATATGTGATGTGCTAGTGATGAGCTATCAACGGTAGTATCCAAAAAACCAAAAGTGTGTCTTAGCTGTGACTAAAAGTGAATGAAAGAAAACACAATAGTGCAAAAACAAGTGAAAAGGAAAAGGTTTTTACCTTCTAAAAAAGAAGGGGGACACCCGCAATAGGTGATTAGAGGTGATTAGAGGTGGCGTACGAGAGGTACGGGATACACGTTTGGGACACGAATCCTAGAGCAGGACCGGCCAACTGTCTTTTTCAGTCCAACGCATATGAGGCTGCGTTTTTGGATAAGACTCCATAACCAGGGCCGTCTGGTACCAAGTGGAAATACCTCCCCCCTTTTCCCCCCTTTCCCCCTTGTTTTTTTTTTTTTCTCTCCTTCCACCATCACTGAAAGTGGGCATCATCATTGCTCTCTATACACCTTGCTGAACAAGGGATCGCCTGAGGAAGCTATTAGCGAAATGCTAACACTGACCAATTCGGTGGTTTTGCCTACCTAGACTCCAGGACAACACTCCATCTCCATCCTGGACAACATCTGTGGGCCCTTCACATGGAGGTCAATGTCTGATTTTCTTTTATTTTCCAATTTGGAATTGAGCTCAATTTTACACTCATGACTTGTGCCCCCTCTTATTTGAACATGATGATATACAATTTGAATGGACTCTAAATAAATATGTTTTTTTACTAATGCTATAGCCTGGTTGTCATCCTTTCTCATTGGGATTTAAGTGGCAGCCTTAAAAGTCCGCTCTTTTTTTCTTTCCCCCCTTTGTTTTTTGCATATTGATTAGGATGTGGTGCCACATTTTGCAGTGCATGTCTCGAATTTATGATATCACTTATTTGACCACAGTGTCAGCCACTTGCTCCTTGATGATGCCCAGCTATTACTGGATTCAGATGTTGGTTCTGAGGTTGAGGACAGGAATATGAGCCTAGAGAGAGGGGAGAACACTGGTAGACAAATTGGCATTTATGTTCCCCCAGCCGCAAAGTATTGCCAAGTTGTATCCAATGGTAATGATGATGGAGGAGATGGAGATGATGAGGTTACTGATGCAAATTGGATGCCAGATAAAGCAGAGGAGGAAACTGAAGGTGAGGCTGCACAACCCCAAGGAGGCCAACATCAAGAAAGAGTAGAGAGCAGACACCCTATTCCATCAAATTCTGCAGCTGTTCTCTCCCGGCCCACTCCCCAAAGCTCAGCTTGCTGGGCCTTTTTCAGCACATCTACAGCAAATCGCACTGTTGCTATCTGCAAGCTGTGTCTCAAGCACATCAAACGTGGTAAAAACACCAGCCATTTGGGTACCACATGCTTAACAAGGCATTTAATGTCCCTCCTCCTCCGCTTCCTTCTCCTCCTTACCCACTTCAGTCTGCCCCTGCTATACCGAGTCATTACCTCTCAGCAGTCTCCACTGACAGGGATGATGGTATAGCACAGGGTGTCCCAGGTCATAGCAGCATATCTGCCAGCAGCACACCACCAGCTGTAGACTGTAGCCGGCAAATTTCTCTGCCACATCTTCTGCAGCGGAAAAAAAATACAGTCCCTGCCACCCACATGCCCAGCGTCTAAATGCAAGCTTGTCAAGGGTGTTGGCTCTGCAACTTTTTCTTTCAACTCTTTCAACCTGGTGGATCCTGCCCCCTTCCGTGAATTTGCACAATGTGCTGTACCACAATGGCAGGTTCCCAGCCCCTACTATTTTTCATGTAAGGCCGTTCCATCTCTCTACCATCACGTGGAAGGGAATGTTCTGGCATCGTTATGCATGGCAGTCAGCCATAAAATCCACCTTACTGCTGACACGTGGTCCAGTAAGCATGGGCAGGGATGATATATTTTGTTCACAGCACACTGGGTAACGCTGCTTGCAACTCCAATGGATGCAGGACAGGGCTCGATGCTGCAGCTTCTTGTGCCCCCACATATCTATAAAGCTGGTGATGATGATGCCAGACCTGTGAGCTCTACCCCCTCCTCCTCCTCCTCCACCACCTCCATGCCCTCCTCTGGAGAATTGTCCTATGAACATCAGGTGCCTACTAAGCGTTCAAAGGGCTATTCTGTGAGTCAAGCAAAAAGGTGCCATACAGTGCTTCAGCTGGTGTGTCTAGGGGACAGGAACCACACCGGACCAGAGATTCTTGCAGCTCTGCAGGGGCAGGCCCAGAGGTGGTTCACAGCATGCCAGCTGGAGCCAAGAATGGTGGTGTGCGATAATGGCTCAAACCTCCTGTCCGCCTATAGACAGGGAAAGCTGGCACATGTCCTCAATTTGGTGGTGCAACATTTCCTAAATACATACCAAGGGTTGCAAGATGTGCTAATGCTGGCCAGAAGAGTCTGTAGCCATTTCAGGCAGTCATACACAGCCAGTGCTTGGTTGGCTGAAATTCAGTGGGAATACCACCTGTCTGTAAACCGCCTGATGTGTGACTTTTTTACCCACGCCAATGGCTGATCATTAACCACTTGACAACTGGGCAATTAAACCCCCTTAACAACCAGACCAATTTTCAGCTTTCAGTGCTCTCACACTTTGAATGACAATTACTCAGTCATGCAACATTGTACCCATATGAAATTTGCGTCCTTTTTTTCACACAAATAGAGCTTTCTTTTGGTGGTATTTAATCATCTCTGGGTTTTTATTTTTTGCGCTATAATTAAAAAAAGACCGAAAATTTTGTAAAAAAATGAATTTTTCTTCGTTTCTGTTATAAAATTTTGCAAATTAGTAATTTTTCTTCATAAATTTTGGCCAAAATGTATACTGCTACCTATCTTTGTTAAAAAAAAACTAATTAGTGGATATTATTTGGTCTTTGTGAAAGTTATAGAGTCTACAAGCTATGGTGCCAATCACTGAAAATTGATCACACTTGATTTACTGAC
>BLSH010359986.1:31654-41740 GCA_018402905.1 Glandirana rugosa | reverse complement strand
TCCCTACCGAGTGGACCTTTTCATCACCGCCGACCCTTGGTGTATGACACCCTGTCGGTGGCGGTAGTCCATAAATTTTGACAGGCACAGGTGGTCTGCCTTACTGTCGTAAAGTTACCGGTCCTTAAACCTTTACGACCGTAAGTCCCGGTCCCTAGCGCCCACCCATCCCCCCATGAAGGAGAAAGAGAGGTCACAAACCCTCTACCTCTCGACATTCGCCTGTACCACCGTAACGACAGTGTACGAGACAAACGACCCACCGTCCACTGTGACCGTGACATCTCCACCTCCTTCTCCGGCTCCGTCGTCGAAAGGTCTCGGCCTTCTCCTGCTTCCTCTTCTGCTGCTGCCTCGGCCTCTTCCTCCACCTCTACAGTGCCAGTGTCACCTGCCACCCAGCAAACAGAGCATGTGACAGCAATGCCACCATGTCCGCTTACAGCTCTCCATCTCCCAAACACTGGAGAGAAAGAGGAAGTACCCCCCTACCCACCCGCGATCCCTGGCCCTGAATGCCAGCATTTCCAAATTCCTGGCCATTGAAATGCTGTCATTCCGTCTGGTGGACACGGACAGTTTTAAATACCTGATGGCGGTGGCTGTCCCACAGTATGTGGTTCCCAGCCGCCACTACTTTTCCAGGTGAGCCATCCCTTCTCTGCACAAACAAGTCAGGGACAAGATCAAGTGTGCACTGCGCAATGCCATCTGTGGCAAAGTCCACATAACCACTGATACATGGACCAGTAAGCAGGGGCAGGGATGCTATATCTCTCTAACTGCACACTGGGCAAATGTAGTGGTGGTTGGGCCTGAACCGGCTAGCCATTTGGCGCATGTCCTTCCACCACCGAGGATTGCAAGGCATTTCTCTTTGCCTCCTGTTGCCTCCTTCTCCTACTGCGCTTCCTCCTCCTCTACCACCTCCTCATCCGCTCAGCGCACACCTTCACCACCAACTTCAGCACATCCAGGGGGAAAACGACAGCAGGCTGGTTTAAAACTGATATGTTTGAGGGATAAACCCCACACTGCGCAGGAGCTGTGGACGGGCATTGAACAACAGACCAATGAGTGGTTGTTGCCACTGAGCCTCGAGCCCGGCCTGTTGGTGTGCGACAATGGGCGAAATCTCGTAGCGGCTCTGGGCCTAGCCGGTTTGACGCACATCCCTTGCTTGGCGCATGTGCTGAATTTGGTAGTACAGAAATTTCTAAAAAACTACCTGAATATGTCAGAGCTGCTGCCGAATGTGCGGGCCATCTGTGTGCACTTTCGGCTTTCTCACCCTGCTGCTGCTCGCCTGTCTGCGCTGCAGCGGAACTTCGGCCTTCCCGCTCACCGCCTCCTATGCGACGTGCCCACAAGGTGGAACTCCACCTTGCACATGCTGGAGAGACTGTGCGAGCAGCAGCAGGCAATAGTGGAGTTTCAGCTGCAGCACGCATGGGTCAGTCGCTCTGCGGAACAGCACCACTTCACCACCAATGAGTGGGCCTCCATGCGAGACCTGTGTACCGTATTGCAGTGTTTCGAGTACTCCACCAACATGGCCAGTGCCGATGACGCTGTTCTCAGTGTTACTATCCCACTTCTATGTCTCCTTGAAAAAACACTTCGGGCGATGATGGAAGAGGATGTGACACAGGAGGATGAGGAGGAGGAAGAGGTAATTTCCACAGTTATCAGGCCAGTCATTCACAAGTGGCTCGGAGGGTGGGTTCCTGCACCAGCATAGGCCAGGTAAAAAATATTCAAGCCAGGGCATAGTTCTGGAGGATGAGGAGGACGGGGAAGATCATGAGGAGGAGGAGGAATCACAGCAGGGTGACACCCAACGCAGCTCGTGGGCATCACTGGAGCGTGGCTGGGAGGATACGGAGGACACAGATGATACACCTCCCACAGATGACAGCTTGTCTTTGCCTCTGGGCAGCCTGGCACACATGGCCGACTACATGCTGCAGTGCCTGTGGAACGACAGCCGAGTTGCCCACATTGTAACTTGTACTGATTACTGGGTGGCCACCCTGCTGGATCCCCATTACAAGGACAACGTGCCATCCTTAATTCCCTCACTACAGCGTGAGAGGAAGATGCGCTACTACAAGCGCACATTGGTAGACGCGCTGCTGAGGGCATTCCCAAATGACACCGGGGGCTCAGTGGAAGCACAAGGCGAAGGCAGAGGAGGAGGAGGAAGAGGCCGCCAACGTAGCTGTGGCACCACCAGAACCTCAGAAGGCAGGGTTTGCATGGCCGGAATGTGGCAAAGCTTTGTCAGCAGCCCGCTACAACAAACAGCACCACCAGCTGATAGGCAAGGTCTTAGCAGGAGGCAGCATTTCAGCAACATAGTGGAACAGTATGTGTGCACACGCCTACACGTACTGACTGGTGGGTCTGCCCCATTCAACTTCTGGGTCTCCAAATTGGGCACATGGCCTGAGCTTGTCCTTTATGCCTTGGAGGTGCTGGCCTGCCTTGCAGCCAGTGTATTGTCTGAACGATTGTTTAGCACGGCAGGGGCCGTTATCACAGACAAGCGCAGCCGCCTGTCCACAGCCAATGTGGACAAGCTAATATTTATTAAAATGAACCAGGCATGGATCCCACAAGACTTGTCTGTACCTTGTGCAGAATAGACATTTAGACCGGCCTCACACAGCCATTGGTATACTTGTATTTTTGAATATGCCTCAATATTTTGGGGACTACCCCAATTAGAAAAAAAAAACAAACAACAAAAAGTGTTGGCTACCTCCTCCTCCTCCTCCTCCTCCTCCACCACCGCCACTTCCACCTACACCGCCACGGTCATGGCCTAGTAAACCTCTAGGCTCCTACTCCAAATCCACCCCCCCTTCCCATTTTTATTTTTTTCATTTGATTTTAAGTTATTTTCCCTATCCCCATTTTTTTGTAGGGCACTTGTCCTACTCTTACCCCCATTTTACTTCCATTTGCAGCCCTCTAGCACTTGCCAGGACTTTTTTACAGCCATTTTTGTGCCGAAAAGTTCGGGTCCCCATTGACTTCAATGGAGTACGGGGTCAAGTTCGGGTCAAGTTTGGTACTGAACCCGAACTTTTTCACGAAGTTCGGCCGGACCCGCCGAACCCGAACATCCAGGTGTTCGCTAAACTCTAGTTACTTCTATTCAAAGTCAAAGTGACACCAGAATTTATCCAAAAAAATCTCTAATCTTATTCCCAGTGCACTACATTATGACCTCATCATACACATTGGCTTCCCAGCTGTTGCTGAGCAAAATAAAGACAGCTTGCAGGGAAAATGTCATTTTTTTGGCTTTATAGCTGCAATTATTGCTGCAGCAGATTCTAGACATGGTACAGATCTGCCACTTTACAGGTAGACTAAGGGGACCCACCAGGCACTATATTGGAAGGATTTTTTCATTTTTATGCTTTCATTTTAAAAAACCAAAAATCACTGCTCATTTAAAAATGACGTTTTTCAAAAACTTTTTTTTCATTGATACATGCCCCCCCAGGACAGGACCCAGACCCCTATAACCATTGTATGCACAATTACTTGCATATAAGCCTTCAAAATGGGCACTTTTGATTTTTGAAGTTTGGGTCCCATTGACATTAATGGGGTTCGTTATTCGGGTCTGAACTTTCGCGGCGTTTGAAAGTTCTGGTGCGAACCGAACAGGGGTCCGTTCGGCCCATCCCTACTGCCAATTCCCTCCTTCTTGGAGGCATAATGGCCACCGATTGCGGCCTCGGCATGACTCCTCCCACATTCCAGAAAGGCATGATCCCCGAACTGATTCATCACTTCTGTCGTAAAATCATGACCAGGTCTGGTATGGATTTTAAAGTGAACCCCGTGCCAAAATGTAAAAAAAAATTGCATAGGGGTCCCCTCCAAAGTCCGTACCGGTCTGGTATGGGTTTTAAGGGGAACTCCGCACAATTTTTTTTTTAAAAATGGCATAGGGGTCCCCCCAAAATCCAAACCAGACCCTTTTTCAAGCACGTAGCCCTGGCATGGCAGGAGGGGGTGGGGACGAGCAAGTGCCCCCCTCTCCTCTAAACCATACCAGGCCACATGCCCTCAACATGGGAAGGGTGCTTTGAGGTTCCCCCAAAGCACCTTGACTCCATGTTGATGGGGAGAAGGGCCTCATCCCCACAACCCTGGCTGGTGGTTGTGGGGGTCTGCAGGTGGTGGGCTTATCGGAATCTGGAACCCCCTATGTGAATGGGTATGGGGTACATTGTAGAAGGGATGTGACGTCATGTCATGTTAGAAGGGGCGGGCTGCCCATTTATGTCATCCGGTCGCCTTGCCCCTTCATATAAAAGAAATGTCAAACGGCAGCGGAGGCAGCGGTGGTGAAAGAGAAGGAAGAAGAAGGTAAAGATTGAACAAGATGAGAGGAAGGAAGTAGACTGAAAGAAGAAGCAGAAGACCAGAAGAAGGACTGGGGCAGGAGAAGATGTAGGAAGACTGGAGGAAGAAAGAAAAAAGGAAGAAAAGAGCTATTTTACACATTAAAGGACTTGTCAAAAACTGCCTCATATTTTTTGTACCTCTACTCTTTTCTGGTGAATGGGTAGGGGTACAATGTACCCCATACCCATTCACATAGGGGGGGGTCAGGATCTGGGGGCCCCCTTATTAAAAGGGGCTTCCAGATTCCGATAAGCCCCCCACCGACAGACCCCCACAACCACCAGCAAGGGTTGTAGGGATGAGCCCTTCTCCCCATCAAGATGGGGACAAGGTGCTTTGGGGGGACCTCAAAGCACCCTCCCCATGTTGAGGGCATGTGGCCTGGTATGGTTCGGAGGGCGGGAGCACTCACTTTTCCCCACCCCCTCCTGCCATGCCAGGGCTGCATGCTCAGATAAGGGTCTGGTTTGGATTTTGGGGGGTCTACGCCATTTTTTGTTTAATTTGGCATGGGGTTCCTCTTAAAATCCACACCAGACCTGAAGTGCCTGGTACGGACTTTGGGGGGTACCCTACACAATTTTTTTTTATTTTGGTGCTGGGTTCCCCTTAAAATACACACCAGACGTGAAGGGTCTGGTACTGACTGGGGGGGGGGGCCCAACGCAATGCTTTTTCAGTGATTAATACATTACAGCCGCAATCAGTTTTAGAAATGTAATTTTGCGGTGACACTGTTCTAAACATCACAGAGTCACCCTTTTACAGGCATACTAAGGGGACCCCCCAGGCACGAAATTTTAAAGTAATATTTCATTTTTATTTTTTCACTTTAAGCATTATTAAAACCTCTGCTCCTTAAATGACGATCGATTTTAAAACTTTTTGTTTGCATTTATACATGTCCCCTAGGGCAGTACCCGGGTCCCCATACACTTTTTATGGCAATAGCTTGCATATAAGCCTTTAAAATTAGCACTTTTGATTTTTCATGTTCGAGTCCCATTGATTTTAATGGCGTTTGCTTGTTCGCACAAATTTTTTGCCTGTTCGCAAGTTCTGCGGTGCGAACCGAACCAGGGGATGTTCGGCCCATCCTTACTGGGCATACAGCCAAGACAGCTGATTGGAGGAAAGGCACACACCCCTCTACTTATAGGTAGAGACTCTCAGCTCTCTCCGTTGTTTTGTTCAGCACGGTGCTAATCTATTTATAGCATCCCCCCAAAACATAACTCCGGTTGCTCTTCTCATAATGTGACGGAAACTTGTCAGTCTGATAACAGAGCTACAGAGCAGGACAAAGCTACGAGACACAGGGCTTTGGAGAGAGACAAGAAAACACTGCAGATTTATGTGCCCAGCTCAAATTTCATGAAACTACTTTATAAAGCAGTGAATGTTTTCAACAAACATTCATTGGCAGTGATTATATTACTTTGAAATTAAAAACACATGCACCAGGAAGATTTACCTGTAATGAATGTTAGATGAATGTCAGATTAACTGCTTTATAAATATATGCCCGTAAAACTGTCGTTTTTGTTAGCACTTAAAAAAAAAAGTTTATGATTGTAATCCACAGGAGAATTTTTTTTTTGAGTTGCCAACCCTTGATGACTTTTTTTACTTACAAAACATGGATAGTGAAACTCCTATTATAAGCTAAGACAATTGACATGTAAAGCTAAATTCACATTTAAGAAAGAAATAATAAATGCACATATTTTTGCAGGAATGATTTTGCATTTATTATTTTTCCCACAGGAGCCTTCAAAGCATTGCACCAGTGATCACTAGATCAGTGGATTGCGCTTGAAATGGCAAGCACCTGCAGAGATTCTCTCGGGTTTCCCACCCGTACCTCCATAGGGCTTTCTGGCAGAAAGCTGGAGCAATTGTTAATGGACTACAAGCGTACTGATCAGCGCACTCATAGACCATAGGGAGCTGAAAGCCATATGCCACGGTGGCAGATAGGACTTACAATTTTGTTCATTCACAGATCCCTTTGAATAAATGACATGGCATGATCTGACATCAGCTGCAGGTGAAAGAAACCCCCACCAGCTGTCACGGGAGGCCTCAGGGCTTGAGGGTTGCAGTGCTCAGCAACATGTTACCCCATATTAACAGGTGTAACATGTAACAGGTTCTTTAATATGAATTTAGCCTCTAAACAGTACAAAGAATATGTACTTAAACATTAACTATATCCTGCCAATCAGGAGGAGTATCCTGGATGCCTTAAACACATGTGGACATCGCTAGAGAGAGATGGGGCTCAGGTAAGTAATTAGGGGTGCTGGGAGGGGGGGGGGCTGCGACACACAGAAGGTTTTTTATCTTAATACATAGAATTCATTAAGATAAAAAAGCCTTCTGCCTTTACAACACTGCACATATATACCACAGTCCTTGCACCCACATAATACTAATTACTCTGAAACAACTAACTATCTCACAGACAAACGAAAAATTACAAAGGATAATTTTTTTTAATTAAATGTTTCCATTACATAAGTTTTCATGCACACAAAAAGCATATTTTTGTCTTTTCAAGCCTACCTTAAAGAAGACCTTTAAAATCAGCAACTGTTGAGACAATGAACACCTTGCTCAGGTCTATATACAATATAATGCATAGAGCACAGGGGTCTGGAGTAAGTAACAAACAAAGCAACATATGGAGTGCACCAGTCAGGATGAGAATCATGCTCACATCAGAGTCCTCCCTTATTACATCAAAGTCCCCAGCTTCCCCCTATACATCAGACTGTAACATCTCATCTTATGTCAGTGCCCCCAGAGTGCATCCTTACATCTGAGCCCCCAGTCCTACCTTAAATCGGAGCTTCCAGAGTGTCACCGTATATCATGATCCCAAGAGAGGCACCTTTACATTACATTAGTGTCCTTAGAGTACTACCTTACATCAGTGCCTCCAGAATGCCACCTTACATCATTACCTCCAGAGTGCCACCTTACATCAATGTCCCAGAGTGCCTTCTTTCATCCCTGCCACCAGAGTGCCACCAAACATCGATGCCCCCAGAGTGCCACCTTACATCAGCACCCCCATCAGTGCCCCAGAGTGTCATCATACATCAAAGCCCCCAGAATGCCATCCTACATCAGTGCACCCTTACACTAGAGCCATCAGAGTGTCAGCTTCCATCAGTATCCCCAGAGCCCTACTTTATATCAGAACTTCCATGGTGCCACCTTACATCAGTGCCCCTAGAGTGCCATCATACATCAGAGCCCCTAGAATGCCTCCTTACCTCAGTGCTCCCTTACATCAGAGCCCTCAGAGTGTCACTTTATACCAGTGCCGTACATCAGTGCCCCTTTACACACACCTTCACCTAGGTCCTTGGCAAGGCGGGCAGCTGGCAGGAAACTACTTATTGCTGACTCTGAACTGCTCATGTGCAGTTCTGGAGACAGCTTAATGGCGATCTTGGCCTTGGATCGAGCTGCAGGGAGTGTGAATAAATGGTGTGTCCAATGTGTGCCATGATGTCACCACGCAGGCGCACACCCAGAGCCATCTTCTGCCCAATCTGAGAATGAGCTTGGCAGTTTGCCATTCGGCTGCACAGTTAAGAGCCAGTGACAAGTGACTTTTTTACAGGCACTTTTCTCCTCTCTATGGACATTTACAGACAGGAGAAAAGTGCCTGTTTTTATACAAACGTCCATAAATTTAAAGACGGGTGGCAACATTGTTGGAGTTTGTGTCAGAATGAGCTTATATCCTTCCAAAGAAGATCCACTTATATTGGTAAGTAGCCATATATCTCACACAAATTACAATTGTTATAGTATATATACATATACTGTATAATGTGGCACCTAGTAAACTATCAAATACACTATTGTCCTAGTTTATTCATTTTGGCCCATTTTACTTATACTACTGAATCAGCTATTAAAAAGAAGAACAAAGCAAAATCTTGCACCTGGTACTGCAGTACTCATCACTTATATTTAACCCTTTGTGGAGTTCTCCAGAATACCTCCTGAATGAAAAATTACATTGTAGAGAAATGTACGATACTAGCTGGTTATTCTTGTGTATACAGTATATACCCTTATAGAGCACTTTTTCTACATTTATATTTAACAGGCAGGCTGAGCACTAATTTCATATATCTTATCTAGTAAGCATAAGGATGTTAAGATTCCTGAGATTTTAGTTTGAGGTTACAAATAAAATTTAGACCCTTTAATATTGTAGGTATTGTATTTTAATCATGGGAACCGAAAACTCTTATACTATACTATACTATATACACTTATACTATAAGTTTCCTTAACAGATTTGTATTTACTGTATGTCTGTGTCCCTGTTTAGGTTTTCTGTCAGTTTCTCTCAAGTAAAACCATTGCAGAGCAGACCGAAATGAAGGGAATATCTCCCTAACAAAGCCCCAGACAGCAGTAAAAACTTGACAGACATTCCATTTCCCAAACTATACAAAACTAAAAAAAAAAGACTTAAGCCATGTTTTTGGTAATTGTCCTTATTTGCTGGGTTCTGACTTTAATCAACACTGTTAATAAAACTTTGTCGGAGAGAATGAGTGACTAAAGTTTAAAGTTTGATTTGAAATTAAATAAAATCTTATTTCTGCATTTAAGTATTCATCAACGTTCAGTTTTTTGGTGATGAAGAATAGTTTTTAAAAATATTTGAATTTGTAATTTCCCTTATAACTATTTTATTAGAACTGCATTAGCTTACAGTATAAGGATTATCACATACTAGTGTTGAATAAATACAGTATATATTAAAAAAGTATATATTTAGTACAGCTGTGGGGTCTGGTCTTGAAGAAAACTGAACTTCTAATCTTAAACATTTAGTTTATATTAGCTAAATACATGTCTGTCACGCCAAAACAAATGGTGTCCAAAATGTTATTGTTTTCTTTAGAAAGCAGCCACAGTTTCAGTAGAAAGGACTGTCCTCTGCCATTGGACTGAAGAGAAAGGAACCCCTTGCTCTCTGTATGTGGAAGCAGTGATCTGTCTGCACAAGTCTGACATGCTTCCTGCTGAGCCTTATGTAGACTCAGTATGGAGCATGTTGGACTCTGCAGAGAGACCATTGCTTTCTTTCAGAGAGTGTGTCCTTCTTTGCAGCTGCTGTCAGAGAACAGGCTTTTCTGCTCAGGATGTGGCTGCTTTAGAATGAAACTGCAAGACATCAAACACGATTTGGTTTAATGCACCTGAAATGTATTTAGCTTATGTAAACTGGAGGTTTGATTGAGCTTTTTTTTTTTTTTTTTTTTTGTGTTGTTGTGAAGTGGGAGGGCATTCTATTGTAGGAGGTTGTCATTCTGGTCTGTCGTAGATGTTGCTCTTGGAATAATACGGGTATGCTAATGGTGCTAGTGACTGCGGAATTGGAGTGTTGCGGGCCCATTGTTGAGATCTTAGTGATTAAGAGTTTCTACGGTGGATTTATGTGGATTAACATAAAAATGTCGAGACATTTGAAGGTTTAACAGACAGATTAGGTACGACCTACTTCACATGATAAAGTGACAAAACATTGGGAAAGTATATAAGAGTTATTTGAAATACCTTTTTTTTTTTTTTTTTTTTTCGAGTTAGTTTGGAGGTCAAATGTATTCGATTTAT